>JAVSBS010005696.1:18662-64870 GCA_033124195.1 Coracias cyanogaster | reverse complement strand
CTGTCTCAAGCTTAAGTTGCTTTTAAAAACCATTACCGTTTTACTGTCTGCAGATTGCACTATTCCTGACACTATTATATTCATGCCCTGAACAATCTGAATCTAGTTTGTATTGTTATTTATCTACTACTGCCAAATAAGCGCATTCAGTGGACAAGTCTGGAATTGGCCATTATAAATCCATGTGAAAGGTTCCACGTCATCCTGAACTGTAACTCGACTGCTATTTACTTCTTTTTATTGACAATGAACAGCACTCAATGTCCATACTGTAAGAAAACAAGAGAGGGCATTTGGTTTATTCATGTTTTTCCCTGTTGAATAATGGTCTGCTCACTAACATCCCAACGGGTCAGATATAAAATACACAGTACAGTTTTTAAACAAATAAGTAGATCCTATCAATTTAACAGGCAATTTACATGTGAGACACAACAAAGTAAAGGGAACACTTACATTCATTTGTATAATTAAAACACATAAGTCTATCCTAGGGTTAGGATGATTGTAGCTACATACTTCCTCGGTTCCCTAGTGAGAATGCGGTGTTCTCTTATTTACTTTTCTTTTCATGTTGTGTCTTAAGACTATGGACAAAGAATCGACTGGAAACAAAACAGTTTCTCAGGGTTTTTGATGTTGACCTTGTGGACTCATGAGTGGTGCAGTAAAAAGAGAAGAGGGCTTGGCTCCCTGGGTCACTGGAAGTAAGGCCAGATTTTTGATCTGCATCCAAGTCCGATATGTCATCACGTATGAACAGGGGAGGTGAAAAGGGCAGTTTTTAAAGCATTTGACTGTGCAACTGCTGCCTGATTTGTAAACCCGTATTTTTTTTACAGTTGAAGATGCAAATTTGGCAACCACGCTCTCAAATGGTTCCTTGCAACTTTGAAAGTTTAAAAAACATACTTAATGTATAAATGGTCAGATGGGTAAGTTGCTGTGCCTATAGAAGACCTACACCCAAATTCAGAGCAGCCTGAGTTAATGCTGAAATTAACAGTATTCTCCTAACTTAAGGTAAATGAAAACATCCAGATTTTCATGCAAAACAAAGATCTGCAATTTGAGAAAACTTTTTTTGTTTGTTCTACAAACAGATGAGTGGATGTACTAAAAAGATCAGGCAACTTTCTCTGGTCAAATATAACAGCCCCCATCCTTTCTAATTTGTAACAACTTTGTCTTTCTAAGGATGCTTTCCTTAGACATTTTTAATGCTTTTTAAGTATCAGCAATTAAACTTTGCAATGCTGGGATCATCAGAAGGCAAAAACTGGTAACGTAACCAGTGCAAATTGCTGGAGAACTTCAGTTGACAGGTGAGACTCTTGTAGTAAAAATTGGCTAACACACTGGGGCAATACCTCATAAACCATTTCTATTTAGGAATTAACTATTTCCAGCACTGAAGCTGCTATTGAACATTCAACAGTTCATCATCTGAGTTTTCAGAAGTAATGCTTTCTGGGTTTGGGTTTTTTTTGTTGTTGTTTCTTTTTTTGTTCTGTTCAGGGGTTTTTTTTGCTATAAAAGGGAAGAGCTTACTGGAAAATATGAAAGCATTTCAGATTTTTAAAATATTCCAGTTCTTCGCTCTTGTTGACAGTGCTTAGAAAATGTGGGTTGACTTGTTCTTGATTGCTATATAAATAACAGATTAATTTAATAATTGTTGGGATATTGAATAACAACAAATTGTGGGGTGGGACAGCCAAACCCTGACCCTAATGACATTCTTATGTTAATTCTTACTTTCTTTTAGGCTCCTGCTTTCTTAATAAAACCTATATTTTTGAAAATGATTTTTAAACATCGCAAATTATCCCAAAGTAGCATTTATTTTTTGCTAGGAAGAGATGAGTTTACATACAGGGGGTGTACTTTATATGTCTGTATACATTCAGTGCCTGACTCCGTCCGCTTAAGTGTAGAGGTGCCCTTCCATTAACTGAGTAAGTTTTCAGAGATGGCTGAAAAGGTGGGCCAGCTATTTATGAACTAATAACTTCATAAAAAAAAATCCTTTCCACTGTGTGATTTATTTGTGAGGAGACGTTGATTTAAATACAAGCAACTCCCATGCTTAAAAATTATGATTGGAAATGTTTATAAGAACAAGGCTTTCATAACTACAGGAGGTAGCTGCTCCCCTTAGGAACTGTGAAGTGCAGAGTATTTCTACAAGATCAGTAACAGCACACCCAGGATGGAGTAAGACTGAGCCTCTGACTCTTACTCTGCGACTTTGTTGACTATGACTGTGACTTTGTTAGCAATAACACAATATTTGTGCTCCAAAATGTGTTATCTAAGTAACATTATATGGCTTCAGTTAACACCAGTCGTCACTTTTACCTCTACTAACAGACTGCTTTTAGCCTCCTTTTTCAGACAAGGGCTCTACAGTAGTGCCTGACACCGTAGGAACAAAAGACAGCGACTGGAATGAGTAACTTGTGACGCAAACATTCTTGCACCAGAGTATTTGCACGACTTTTGTTTGCAAACCTGTTCACAACATACTGCCTTTTTCAGTGTCTTTTAAAGAGGTTTGCAATATTAGAGGGGGGTGTATATTAAGCTAAATATTTGTAAATATATTTTCTACTTGTAATCAAGATTTGCAAGTGTATATCACAGATTAATCCATAACACAGTTCAAGGAGGATACACAAAATAATCCTACTGACTCAAAGAGATCTGAATTGAGAGCCCAGCGTGCAACAGATGCAGATTAACCTTTGAACAGTGTCAAGTACAAGACCCACTGTGTATAAGATTGAACCCTAATTTTGACTGATTGAGCCCGTCATTCTTAAGTATTAAGCAATACACTTGCTTATACAAATATTTATTGGTACTGAGGCCGTGAAACAGAAAACTGGGTCAGAAGATGTAGGTCTACAAAGGACGTTGGGTCAAATTCCATAGCTGTTCTGCGGGAAAGTGTCCTGGGTTATAACAAAACTATTTGGAATTCAATGCAGTCTGCAATCTTAGATGCAATTTGTAGATTGCTAATCACAGTGGGTAAGCGGTATAATGAAGAACTTTCCCATGAGAATCTAATAGTTCTTCTGTATTATTTCTTTAGGTTTTGCCATTGCTTGTGGAGAAAAATAATGGGTGCCTTGAGATCAGTTTGTAACTGACAGGGTTTTCTTTTATTTTTTTGTTCCACTGTGGAACACAAAATGTTTTTCTACGAAAAAGATCTTAGTGCATTATTTTTGAAATACTATAATTTTCACTAAACTCAGTTTCCAACTCAGTGCTGTCCAATTATTGCAGAATTGTGTTATTTTTGAAAGTTATTTCCTTTGACCTGAAGTTACCCAAGAAGACAGACTGAAATCTGCATTCCTTTGAGAAAACCTGGTGCTGTTAAAATAATCTACTTTTCATGGAATCATGTGCGTTTGTAATATTTAAACAGAATCATAGAACCATAGAATGGTTTGGCTTGAAAGGCACCTTTAGGAATCATCTAGTTTCAACCCATGTGCCATGGGCAGGGAACCTTCCACTAGACCAGGTAGCCCCATCCAACCTGGCCTTGAACACTTCCAGGGAGGTATGACAATTTGTTGCACCACTTCTCAGTAATCTTCTGCTAAACTATTGAAAAATAAGGCTGCTTGAATTCTACAATGCTGGCATGAAGCACTTGTAGCAGTGTAACATACATTGTACTTGATATGTCAAGTGGAAAAATTGATTTTGTTGAGTTTGTACTTTTCAGGTAACAGGACCTATTGTTCCACTTAAAGGGTTCTCTAGGATCAGTTTACAAAGCACTTTCATACTTCCACAAAGACATATAAAAACATTTACACATACTAGACATGAATAATTCCCTTATAATTAAAAGTTGGTCAGCAGCAAATGAAAAGTGAATATTAGGCACTTAAAATATATCTCCAGGGTAATTACTTCTATTTCCTGTTCCAAAAAAAAATGAAGATACCGAGGGGAAAATTTAGAAGCAAGTCCAGAAGCACATCTACTGACTTCAAAGAGAAGTTGTTTTCACCTTTAGTTGCTAATTGCATATTGATTTCATCTGGAAAGCAAAAGTTGTAACAATATTTGTTTAACTTGTAAATTCTTCCTGACATTTATATTGATAGACAAATTATTGCTGTAAATACTAATCACCTTCATGATTATGACCTCTCAGCATAAAGAAAATCCAATTCAGAGAGTTACTGAAGTACAGAAATTTGCATAAACAACACCTATACAATTCAATTAAAATGCACCATTACTACACTAAAAATGTCACTGCACATAGGCACTAAATGCAGAGAAAAAGACATTTCCAGTATGAAGGAGGGAAGCTAGACTGAAGCCTTTCTCTTCTTTTAACCCTATTAGGGACAAGTTCACGGTAGCACTGGTAGAACGGACAGGGTTGCTGTACTGACATGTGAGATTTGTTACTATTAATTTAGCTTCCCAGCACTGCAAGTTTGGAGGATAGATTGAAACCTTTCCTACCCTCAGCCAAGCAATTCTAAGAAGGAAATACTGTTTGGCACTCACGTAAAACAACCAGATCTCTCTGTACCACAAGGGAACTTCGAACCTATCCAGCAGGGCTTCACTCCTGTGTAGGAGTGCTACCAGCAGTCATCTTTCCCTATCCAAATCTTTACAGAATATGCCCTTAGAATGCTGCCTGTATCCCATAAAAGTCTTCAGACATTCACTATTCTTTGAAAATTAGCATAAGCCTCTACTGGATTTACAACTTTTCGTTGAAAATAATAGGCATTGCTTTAATTTAAGAATATTAAACTTTGAAATGACCCCTGCAACAAGAGAAATGACACTCTGACAGAGGTCATTATATAAGATAAAACCTAACACTTGTACGTTCTTTAACATAACCTTGAATAATTCAGTTTTACTGCTTTCTCACAAACAGTTTTATAAAAAAATTGAAAGGGCTTACTTGAAACAGTCATCGCAAGCAATATTCCCCGTGGTCTCCTTTATAGTGCGTTCGGAAACAAAAGCTGGATATTCAGTATCACAGGGCTCTAGGGTTTGTTTCAACCTCTGCGCTATAGGCACAAGAAAAAATATCTTGATGTTAACATGGGAAGAACAGCACACAAAATTCTCAACAACAGAGCTCACAGAGAACGGAAATGTTACTCAGCTTCTGCCACCCTGTGAGATTTCCTAGGCAGTGCATAACACTATTTTTTCAATTTAAAAAAAAAAAGTGTATCCATGGAATGTAATTTTGTAAGACATAACTGTTACAGTAGTTATTCATGGTTAGTCATTGCCAACCTACTTTACATTTATGCACAAGCTTTTGCTCTTTCTCTGTAGATATAAGATGGACTTATTGTCATTTTTATTTCAGTGATGCTGAGCATCATTAACTATGAATGTATAGGGGTTTACTTTTATCTGATATCTAAATTTTGGTACATTTTACTGAAGCCAAAATGCTTTTTTTGATTACAGCTTGGGAATCATTGCAGAGTTTCAGCAGTCAGAATAACTCTGGGTGGGGGAGAGATGTGTTACTTTGCCCAATGATAACCGATGCTTGTTATCTGCTTCCAAAAATAGTAATAATTAAGACTCCCTAACACTTCTAATCTTCAACCCTTCCAGTGCAAGGGAAAAGAAAGTGTCACTATTTAAATCTTAAAGATTAGGAAACTGAGGTACTAGGAAGCAGAGAGGCTGGGTCAAGGTCAAGCTACAGGACAGCAGCAAAGCTGGGGACTGAAGGCAGCTCTTCTGACTCTCACACTGATGTTGGACAATGTCTCTTACTCATTCCCTTTCTTTTTTCCTCCCCACTCCATGATTCTTCCTTAACAGAGACACACTTGCACATCAGCACAAATGTTAAGCATATCTTAAACTAATTGCTAAGTGAGAAAACAAGACAAGGTATGATAAAAATAGATTACACTAAACAGGCTCTTGGACTCCACAGATCTTCCATTCAAGAGAATCTGTTTCAGAGCCAGTGGTGTATCTACTGCACAGCGCCAAGGGAATGACCAAAACTGCATTTGCAATCGTGCACTAGGATGTAGATTTCTGAACTGTTCATGATTTAAAAAACCTATTCCCCCAAATGCACAGATCTCAAAGGAGGTACTAAAGTTGGTCACAAAAGTTCTGTTATTTCTCATGTTTTCACTACCGTCCTCTTCTGTTCTCCTTATCTGTTGCCAAGAATGACTGAAATTTATCACCTGTATTTTGGTCTATACTCGCTTGTATCAACATACAGCTTGTGGAAGAAGAGCCTATCAAAGATCCATGGGTCTCACATTTCCAGCCGCTCATTAGAGCCCAGAAGATGATGGGGTTGCCCAAGGTTTAGGGCATCAGTTTCTTCTCTCTCATTTACAAATGTGATTGAGATTACAAGATCTTGTGCAGAAGCATTTTTCATACTACGGTTCGGTAAATTCGCAGGTGCGTGGGGACCCTCTAGAATCTTCATAATACGTGATGCTTTCTCAATGCCACAATTAGGAGCAAGAAGCATTTTCCCAATTAAAGGAACAGATTTTTTTCTCTGAGTTTTGTTAACCATTGTTAAGTAAAAAAAAATAATGCACAACTTCATTACTTTTAATTTCATGAAGTGCAATCATAATTATTACAGCTTTTAGTGGTAACGGAGCATCTACAAAAGAACATACCAAACTATGTTCTTTTCTCTCCCGCTGACTTGTCTCTTGGGAAATTTCTCTTGCTTCTGCTTTACGTGTTGGTTTTCAAACAACTATCACTTGCTAAGTAATGAAATTTGAACTGGGCAAGCAGTACCATAAAAATTATGACCTTCTAATAAGCATGATGAGTGGGCATTTTTAATAGTCTTGTTCATCAAAGAAATGGAGCAAGTGAATGGTGTAGTTAAAACTTGTATGAATGAAAATCTCTCGATCACGCTTGCCTGTCAAAGTGCTGTAATGATAGTTTTGTCTTTAAGAAAGTTTGCAAGTTATTAATGCCTGTCCTTCTGTATGTAGTACATGCTTAAAATGCAAAACAACCACTCATTTTCATGATGACGAAGAGGGTTGCTGTCTTTAAAGGATATTTCCCCTAACATACAATGCAAGTGCCATCGGATGTTTCATGTCAGGATATATTAAAGCATATTTGTGCAGTACACTTGAAAAAATAATAAAGTTACTGGTTTCCTACACTGCGCTGTTCTGCAAACCCCAAGGGCTAAGACTGCCATACCTGCCATTCCTTTTCAGATTTAAGGAACAGTTTTGCATTTTCTGGGTCTAGCACAGGAAACCTTCCTGTCCTTCACAGCCACCAGCATAAGAAACATTTTTAATCACAGCTAGGGAAATCGCTAGAAAGTTAGTCTTGGTTTTTAGAAGACCTGTCTAGGCACTACTGACTACAAAGCAGCCCTGAAAGCAAGTATGGTCTGGCTGGTTCTCATGATGCTCTATTTGTGTATGTGCGTCCAATCTACATCGGGCTCACCACTCATGTCACGGAAGAATTAGATTCCGTGTTGTAATGCAGTGTACAGTTTCCATCAGTGTGAAAAAGGAGGCTCTTGTTCAGTCTTCCCACCGAGCAGACACCCACCTCAGCCTCCCCTGCTCCCTGCCCAGGATTTACAGCGTGCAGGGCAGTAGCCTGACGTGCTTTGCCATTTACTGCCATACTTTCCCGTTGCTCCAGGGTAGATCTCTCTGCTAGAAGAGTTCCAGCATCTTCTTACTACAGGGGATACTGGAATATTCCAGGGCATCGGTATGTTCCATTTTCCTGCTACCTTAACTTCAGACATAAGGCATAACGACAGCCTCCTCTCCAGGAAATGCAATAATAGAAACTGAAGCCTAAAGTAGCGATTTTATCTCCCGGTTTTGCTGAGGAATATGCAAATCTGCAAACATGAGGCTGATGAATTCAGGATAAATCATTATATCTGTAAATGGCCCGCAGCATAATTTGCCTATGAAATCATCAATTGAAGACCACTGCTCTTGTAAATTAGTCCTTTACTTTTGAGAAACACTTCTGAAATGCTGTAAGAAGTCTGCTAAAATACAAGAGACAGTTGACATTGAAAACTACCAGTTCTTACGGGGACTGTTAAAATTCCATTATTTCGAATGAAGCTTCCACAGTTGTAAAAATTATTTGCAGTAAATTGATTTTTAATTCGTCCAGATATTATTACTTTTAAATGTCTATTTTAAATGCAATGATGAAACAAAATACAGTTTTAACTAGGCTTGTTGAAAAAGCAAAGCACAACATTTACTATCTTAATCCTTAAATTCTATTTTCATACAAAATTATATTGAGACGACCGTGTTCCCATGGACTTATGTTGAAATGGCATTTTCCAGCACAACCCCCCCACACACATATTACAGCAGCTCTAGGAAACAAAGAAAATCAATATAAGAAGAAAAAGGCCAGTGTAATTGCTTTATTCACAAAGACAGTTTTGGAATGAAGGGAAAAGTTTTTAAAAACATATTTAATCATTACCTACTCTTGTAACTTTTCCATTATAGTCGTGTACTGTATTAGAATACACACAAGCACTTTGTGGTTATTCACAGATGACCTTAATTCTCTTGCCTTTTGGGAAACATTAACAAAGAGGATGCTGACATGGGAGACAAACTATTGTTATCAGATATCTATTATTTAATCTATAACATCCTATGCACGTGCAAATTCCAAAAATCCAATTATGGCCCAGAAAAAAAATTACACTTACCTTTTGCTGTTAGATCAGAGTGCCACCAACTACATAGATTAAATTCCACGAGGAACCTAGAGAAATTATTAGTTTTCATATTATCCCACAAAATGTTTTCTGTACACTAAACTGGCAGTAGCTCAATACCATTAATCCTATTTTAAATATAAGCTAACATAGAACTGAAATTCATGTTACTAGCATAGCTCTGGGATTACCACTGAGAAATTTTTCTGAAATGAACCCCATCAATGAATCGTATATTTACCTATTATTCGTTTAAATTATTGAATTTATTTGAAGCATCAATTAACATTCTTAAAGCATGGCAGCATACAGGATTTTTACTGAACACTATTTCTTCATTATGCAGGTATTTGACTCCCCAGTAACATGCCACAGGATTATAACTGTCCTGGCTACAGTACAGGAGTACACATAAAATACTTGCTTATATTAATTCTGGAACTAAGATATTAAAACTATTTTATTTCTAGGAGCAGAAAAGATTAAGAGTCTAATCAACTGTAACTAGCTGTGTAGAGAATGCATTTTCTCACTAAAATATACTGTGTTTGCTTTGAGGAATGGACTGAAATGGGCCAGCCTGTCAGTTTTTCTAAGTGCAAAGAATGGGAAACCACCATCCAGTTTATCATATGGAATTTTTGAAGCTGTTCCATGCTAGCATCTCATTGTATCCTGAGACTGATATTTACTTTCCCTGATATTTACTTTGAAAGTTGTATTTAAGATCGAACAATCGCCCCCTGGCAATGGCCATTCAGTTAATTCTTCTTAACTCTTATTCTAAACTTGACGCAATTTACAATTAAAACAAAATTACTACAAGGAAAAAAAATAGTTCTATTTCAATAAAGATAAAATTCACTTAGATCTGTGGCTCTGCTCTCTAATAAGAACAATAATAAAACATACAGGTTAATTAAACATTTTAAGGCTTCCTCCCTGTATTTCTCTGTGATTTCTTAGGCAATCTCTCTCATTATGTATTAACTGGAAGTGTTAGAAGAATTAGGCAAGGTAAGAAAATTCAGCAACATCCAGAGTACACCTTACCTGGTATATACTGTAAAAGGTCAATTTTACAGAAATTCATGAAGTGACAAACAATACTATCACTGTAACAGTTTGCTATATTGACAACAGACCACCCAAGCAGCATTACTAACAGCCAAACATTTATGTAAAATTTAAGGGTAACCACAATCATAAATTGGATTTGTGTATTGTGATCTGCTATACTTACTAAGCAAAGACAGATATAAGTGAAGACCATGAATAGCGTAATAACTGTGCATTCGTATAGTGAAAATTTTCTCAGATTTTAACAATGCAAAATTGGAAAGCAAAAAAAACCCCACAAATATTAATATGTAAAATCATATAATAAAAGCAGCACAGTGGATGTAAAAGGCAAAAAGAAGAAATATTAAGTATTCAAAAGTATAAATATTCAGTAATTCATACAAATATTAAGTTATTGGTAAAATTTACTTACAAGACAAGTTCAGTCATAATCCATTTTACTGCCGCAAAGAAGGCATTATAAGGCTGAAGAGAAGCAAGTCAATTAATAAAAAGGCAAAACATGCAGTGTTTATATCTTAACTGAATTCTTCATGTAAAAAATGTTATGGATATTCAAATGCATGGGTAACATGAGAAAAAGAACTGTAACTTTCTTACGAAGAAGGAAATATTATATTGAATATTAAACTATATAGTAATGAAATTTACTTTTAATGTGGTTGGTCATATGTACATATTATCAGTTGGAAAAGGAAAGTTTTGCAAGTGATTCTTAAATCTTTAACCTCTAGGGGTTCCTATTTCCCAGGCTATTGCTGGAGGAACAGCTCTGCTAGATAACAGGAGCCTTCCTTAGGCTGCAATTCACAGGCTTGCCTCACTCTAATGTAAATCTCTACTCATTACCTCAGTCTAATTAGGCTACAAAAAGCTTCTGAAGCTTGAATTTACCTAAATGAAGTTATCTGTGCCATATTGAAGGCCCAGTTGGAGCACTTGAAGTAGCTTTTAATATTCTTCCCTCTTCCCGCTATTTTTCTGGATCATAACAAGTACAGCAACTACTCTGAAAATCCTGTGTTTATATTATTTCTACCACATTTTGAATATTTTATTTTTGAAAAAGAGTATCAGTAGGATTATTCCTTTATGAAAAAATCTTGGGCAGAAAAGTCAGTTTCCATAAATTTGGAAAGGAATTTATCCTTGTCTCACTCATTTGTCTTAGGGTCTCCTAGCTGCATGAAATTTTGCAAACTCTTTAGATTCCATATCAACAGAGTCTTTTACCACATGTAAGTCATATGGACTTTAACAGAACTACTCAGATATCTAAAATCATTCTTAAGCATCCTGAACTAGCACCTTACTGAAAGAGTGCCATTTTGCCCAGCAAAAACTGGCCATTTCAAGTTTTCAGAGGCCACAAAGAGTATTTCTGCTGATAACAGAAATTGGATGAAAACAGTATTGGCTGATAACTCAGAGCCAATGAGCTAGTGTCAGAAAGGCTGAAATAGCAAGCCAGCAGAAGGCACAATGCCCAAGACAGTAAAAATTTTCATCAATTAAGGACTGTTTTACAGGAAAAGATAGAAAGTCACAATTCTTTCCTGGAGCTGGAAAGAAAAAAAAATTTCAGCCCTGTGGGACATCTTATTTATTTTCATTCCAAATCAGAAAGTCTGAAATTTCACATCCAAGTAATTAACTTTGTTGCATACTTTTGTTTAGTGTAAAGTTATGTATATTATTACTTATGAACAATACATATTTAATGTAAAACATACTATGTATTACACAACTATTTTAATATGAGAACTGGAAGAAAAACTAAACACTCAACATAACTGAAAAAATCAATAATATCAATAGAAAATTAGAATAATTTGTTTTGAAATTCTAGTAGAAAAACATTTTATTACATGATATAAATGCATTCTCATTAAATATGATTTTATTAAGAAAGCTTTTGCCACTCAAAGACTGTTCCTTCAAAAAATGCAGCAAAACCTGCAGTTTTATTCCCTCTGTGTATCTAAACCATCACGAAGAGCCAAAGGGATTGAGCTGGATGATTCTATGGCACTGATACATTTGCAACAAAATGGTTCTCGGGAGACTTACCTAGGACTTGAATAAATTAAACCAAAAAAGTATGCTAAATAACAAATTATCTAGGTATCTTTTATGAAGCAATCTTATCCTGGTAAAGAAATGGACCAGATGATCTATAAATCTAGTCCAGCCCTAATGTATCATTTCAGTTCCACAGCCCAAGAGGCTATGACAGAAAGAGAGGACCAGCCCTAACCCAATTTTGGCAGAATGTTGTGGTAGATCCCTGAGTAGTCGTGCAGTCTTTGATGCCTATGCTTCACTTCCATGCCATTTAAATGATGAACTTTTAAAAGTCTTTCAGTCTTGTCACTGTATCTATTCCTGTATTAGTAAAACCGTAATTCTCAAACGGAAGGATAAACATTTGTGAATGAACATTTCGCTTCTAGAGAAGCTGTACTGAATACTGCCTAATAACCTGATCTGTGTGTACCTAACTGGGCATAAAACCAGGGAAAAAATACTCCAGTTTTACACGCTGGGTGCTTATGTAAACTGGGAGGAAGCCCCAAGCCTTGGGATGGAAGGTTGTTGCTAAGAGTCGTACTATATTTCAAAATTCTTCATGCAAATGTGATTCACAGCATCCTGCTCTGTTTCACTGATAATTCAAGTCTCATTGCACAATCTGGTACTTATTATTACGTCAAGATAGTATTTTTCAGGTTCAGGCTTTAGCGGATAACAGACTGATTTAGGGCAGTAGATCCAAATTTGCAGGTATTTGAAAAACAGTCATGTAAATATGTAAATGAAAACATTGCAAAATCCATACAGTTATTAAACCATAAAAGCTTTATATAAATATTTGGAACGTGCCAGAACTTTGATATTTACTCAACAGTTTAACTATGCTTAGGCCAATTTTTTCTAGCTAGATCTAAAAATACTATCAGATGACTTTTCCAGGCCGGTAAAATTGCTAGAGTGTTTTGCTGCTGTCTTTATTAAAGAATTTTTCCTGGTAACTTTGTCACTCATTTGTTAAAACGGTTCCTTTCTAATATGCAAAAACCTATACTTTATCTAACACCTTATCAGTTCCGCTAGATTATTATAGTAATCAGGAAAGCATATACATGATTATAAAATACCCTTGGGTTTATTACATAGATATATGATTTAGCAATAAGAAAGTGTTGTCTTTGCAAGACCCAGCTTGACTTTAACCAGGCCTCGCAGAGGGACAGGGTTTGTATTCAGATCTCATTGCACGACAATGGTTTAAATGCATTGAAATTCTGCTTTAGAAGACATCTTCTTTGAACGCTAAGAAAAAAAAACATGGTAAATCACTGACTTATATGCCTTACCAATGAACTAATCCTTTCATATGAAAAAAAAAATCTCAATTTTTAATTTTAATTACATTTCTGCATTCGTGTATGTGTTTACATACGGAAAAGGCATACGCGATTCCAGTTTCTCCAACAAAGCACAATCTATTGCCAAATTTACAAAGTCCTAAGAAGAAGGATTCATACAGTGCAAAGAACATTCTGACAGAACCTCAGAAATGGTGGCCCAGCATTAAAACAGATTGTGTAAGTATTTGAACTTGAAAATGCTTAACACTTTGCATTTCTTTACTATGAACCATCCCTTGTATGCACTAGGATAAACGCAAGAGCTGTAAGCATTCCAAATCAAAATAATGGGCTTACAATGGCCATGAGATATTTGCAACAACTTACTTTGATGATTGCATGGAAACGTGCTCAGAAAATTTACTATACTTACGTCCAGTAAGCTATGGGCACTGTCGCTACTCTCTTTGTTTGTTCTACACATGGCCTGGTAGTCATAAAGTGTAATTCTACAGAGAAGAACAGAAAACTGCTTGACTAAAAGAAGAAAATGCAGTGGAATAAAAATGATGATATGGAACAGTCTTCCCACAAAGCAGACAGGAAAATAAAAATTGTAACAGCAGCAGGGAAAAGAGGAAACGGGATCATTAAAATACAGGCTACACAAAGGAGAAGAAAGATAAGAAACACTGTAAGGATTGTGTCAGACTACAGAACAAAGCAAAAGCGTAACTGAGAGAAACCAAGGAAGATACACAGAGTGTAACACACAATGATAGAAACAATGTGAGGAGGAGGAGAATACACAGTCAACATGATGCTTAAACAATTGGTTCTGGACTAAGATCAGCACATTCAGCCCCAGAAAATGAAAGACCACTCTTGAACTCCAGTAAAAGCAGGAGTTCCAGCATCTCGGTGCACAACTACTTTGTAAAAACTAGGTGTTGCTTCCAAAGAAGAGAGAGGTAGAATTTCAGTGTGTTCACATTATGGATAATTGAAGCAGGGTGGGTTTACTTTTGCTTCCCTTCACAGGGGCAAAATATTCCATGTCAGGTAGCTGCTGTAATCCATATATGCTAGAAGCCTTCTCAGATGCACAGTAAACAGGGAAATTTCTTTCTGCTTCTGATTTTACTCATCATTGATACACGTCAGAGATTTAAACGTAAAATCCAGAACTCAAAGATGGTATATGGAATTGTGATTATTTCTCTAAATCTGTCTGTCCATAGAACAATTAATTAACTATCTCCAACCACACAAAAAGCATTTAACATCTATAGCAGATGTAAAGAATCTTTAGCTGATAAATTACAACAAGTGTAAATATATAAAAGTTACTAGTATTATTTGAACTATTGGATTTTTGCATCATCAGAAGGACAAAGGAACGCAATTGGACATAGACGGTTTATAGATGTATGAGATGGGACTTCAGTGTTTTGCAAAGTGTGCCTTGCTCCTACGTGAAGAGGAAAGGAGAGCACACAAATTCAGCTACGGAAAGGATGTCCCAGAAGCCACTAAAAACAGGTCATGAAATGCATTCAGCGTCACCATGAGGCATTCTGCACTGCATGCCATGAAATGTTGCAACCCGTACCAATAAAATGTTGTAATCCATTGTGGTAGAAACTCCCTCTAATTTTTCTGATCTAATTTTGTGGCAGCAACCATCACTAAAAGCTTCTTTATAACGGCTATATTTTCTTTTTGGCTTACAGGCAAAATATCTAATATATTGGATCTCGCAGCTTCAACTAAACATTTAGTACACGGTCATACCGCTTACATTATTAATTTTATCTTATGTTCAGAGCAAAAATGGCTAGAAAGCCATTGCTTTGTGGACTGGCAGAGAGAGGCACATGGTAGACAAACGCATAACTAGAGACCTAAACATGGGTGTAAGTTGAACACTGACCATATTTGGCAGAATCACGCCCACAGCCAGATCCGCGCACACAGATCTGCCAAGACAAACAGAGCAGTACATGGTGTAAGCCGTGCTGCCTGTGTGGCATGCAGTAATACACCACTTTCCCTGGCTTTTTTTTTCCCCCTTTAACCATGGTCAGAATCTAGCCCCTGTAAGGTAAGCTCAGCCTTTCCAGTCTTGGTTGGCTTGACTATTTTATTCCTCTAGATCCAAGGACTGTGTTGCACATCCACTTGGACCTCCTAGTGATGGTGGCACTTGAAAAGTGCACTGATAAGGGCAGTTTAAAGATGTGACTGTGCTCTCTGCAGAGTAGTCAAGGAATTCTATAGAGATGAAATGGTCCCATCCTGCTTCATTCAACATCTAGTGTTAGAAGTAGAATGGCATTCTCTTTTGCCTTTATTCTTTGAAACTAGTTTTTCAATATAAAAGTTTGGTGGCCAGTTGTTTGGTGTTTCAAAGTACAATTAATTTTTCGAATTTTAATTGTATACACCAGAACTGCTTGGTCAATCTGTGGACTTCATTATTCTGCTAAGATATGTTAATCAAATACCATCACAGTTGCCATGTGGAACATCTGCTACAATTTTAATTTCACTTTAAAGATTGGGAAAAGCCTTTCCCCATTCAATATTTGTACTTGTATTACATTTCTTATGTAATCATTGCATTGTAATAGATGTCATCGTTTCTTTAAGTGCTCAAAGATAAAAGATCATTAAAAGATTGAAATATGTACTCACACAAATAATCAGAAGTATAATTAATATGGCAACTTGACACAGTAGTTTATATTTTTTTACAGATGGTCTTACTCTATTGTAGAGAGTAAACAACAATCTAAGATTGCATTATGAGCAAAAGAAACAAAAATGTTAAAGTGTATGTAGTTAAAAAACCCACTTCATTTAACAGGGAAATAAATACTAAACTTTGGAGTGATGGCAGAAGGGAAGGGTTGTAATAAACCACCTCAAAATCATTGTGGAACAGTGCAAAATTGTTGTTTGAAAGTGCCTGAATATAATCTGTGGATGATATTATAACGAGTTTAGTCTCAGTAAATAGATTTGAAAGTGTTTCCAGTGTGAAGATTCTGGTTCAGGAGCAAACTAGAAAACAGATAATGTATCCAGGTTAAAGAAAACAAACAAACAAACAAACAAAACCCAAACAAAATACTAAAGGAGCAAATCCTTGGAAAGGTACATGGCAGACAGATTTCTTAACAAAAGCCTGGAATGAGTTTTGTTTTTTGAGCAATATATTCTCGTCCCAATGACTTTCAAAGTAGATGGGTTCAACACCTATCGGAAAGTTTCTAAAGAGGATTCAAACAATCATAACACAGGATGTGCCAGAGAAATCCTTATTGTGAAATGATCTTAAAAGACCCGATTCTTCAGCACTAAAAACAAAAAAGGAATTTTGTAATACACTTCAAAGATCAGTGGATGAAGCCCATAACTACATTGAAATCAGAACACTGCAACATATTGAATCTAGATTCTCTGTCACAATTAATGGTATTAAAGCTCAGCATAAATGGGTTCCAAATCAATCACAAATTCCAATCCAGTTTTGATTTGTTTTGAATCTTGTAAATGTAATAGAAGGTAAAAGCCTTTCAGCCCTGTACCTTATAAAAGCTACTACAGTATCTGTAGTCAAAACAGTGGCCTAAGACACTGTGGTGCTTCTGTGTTAAGGTGTCATTTCCAGAGTGTTATTTTATTGCTAATGTCTTTCTGAGATTTTAGAAAATAAGCTTTCTTCTCACTCAGACAGACTTAACTCAGTGTTGCAGAAAGAAAGGCTTCCAGATTACCCTTTCTGAAGTGATTATATTTCAGGTTTAAATAACTGTTTGCAGCTAACCGTGTCCTGTTCAACTGATTATAGTCAGTGAACATAACCTCCTGCTTCCCATGACCTAATTTTAAGCCCATCTAGATGCCCAAATCCATGCTATGTATTACGGCATCGCACAAGAGAGCTTTGCTCTTGCCACAGATAACATGGGTAAGGCTTTCTGACATCACCGTGCTCTTAACTGCCCATCCTTCCACCGCTGCTCACTGAATTCTACAGAGCAATGTTCTTCAACATCAGCCATAGGACAAACACAGACTATGTGTATCTTTAACTAATAGAAAATAACTTACCAAAACCTAAACGTGCATCTCCATTGTGTATAACTTCAGGGGCCAAATACGGTTCAGTGAAAACCTTTTAATTGTCCATTTTCTGATATAGTAAATTCCAGCCTTGTGCTTTGCAATGTATTTACTACTGAGTATGAATCTGGTTCAAGAAAATTAAACTTCAAAGACAGCATAGGCTATATTAACGGATGTACTCTGTTGCTTTCAGCTTGATTCTAAGCACACCAGTGGATTTCTACTTGGTAGTGCAAAATACCATCGCTGACAATTCTAACAGCTTAAACATCTTCAATGCATAAAACTTCAAATATTTTGTCACCAGTTAACAATTTGGGGTTTTTAATATAATAAGTTAGGAGTAATAAGCTTCTTACCATGGAAGCAAATGTTAAGTCCATAGAAAAAAGGAAGAAGTGTTCCGAAGAACCAAGCAAAGGAAGCCAATGATACAGGAAGTCCTAATTATCGACACTATGCATTACTTGGTGGTCTACATAAAAATTAATGGTGATTACAGTTCACTTGTGGTGAAAAGATGTTCATTAACTCAGACACACGATACGCAGCCGGTCTGGCATTCTTGCAAGGAAGGAAGAAGGGACAGTGTTGAACGGTATGAAGAGTAAACTAGTTTCTGAAGTCTAGAGAGGATCCTTGTGAGGAGGTAGCAAGACACTAAGAAATCCTATACTGCTGCTGCTCTGCCTCTCCCACCTTCATCAGCAGACAGATTATTAGTGTCTAGAAGCCATCAGACTACTATCTTTCACCACCAAGGAAATAAATGAAAAGCATAAAACTAAGTCACAGCGTTTTGACCAAACAAACTTGTCATCACCTATCTTTGCCTGTATTGTTGAGCTGTTCCCGACTGCCAAGATGCTCCAAAGGATAGCCTGTACAAAACCTACAACTCAAGCTGCATTTCCAGCATACAGAAGGACAACTTCATTTCCATAGCACACACGCCTGGGTTTCTCCTTCAGCGGGTAAAATGATTCCCGTAAACTAATACACTGCATTAAATTGGTGGTAATGTTTACAGAAATATAAACTCGTAACAATGCCGAAACTCCATTTTAAGGCATTAATTTTAGATGTCATATGGACAAAATATGAGCAGAAAACATAGCACACAACAGTGCAGGAGTTTCAGAGCACAGGTACCAGACACACATCTGGCAAATGCAAAGAAAAAAAAAAGAAAAAAACCCAAACAGAACAGGACCCTTCTTGTTGGTCATGACAAGAAGGAAGTGAGAGGTATTATTTGATTCTTTTGTACCTGCTTGTAAACCTGCACTAGACTAGTCTGCCATGTTGTTGCCTTTCTGACAGCTATCTTGTGCTGAAAATGGAATGCAATTCTTCAGGGCAGGACTATTACCTATTATTCATTTAGAAATTGAAGATTAAGTGTGCAGGCCTCATATACGCTCTGCAGTGCACATGACAGCTAATACAGAGATAATTATCGGAAATAGCTCATTTTCCTAACTTTAGTGTCTTCTGCCTGCCCATACAAACATGTCTATTCATCTATCTGACTACTTTTTGGGTATTTATCCCCCAATCACAGGGTATAATTTCAGCTTACTTTTTCTTTTACTAAATAAATCATCATTAAATATGATTACTTTTTCAATAAGAACTGCTATATTGCAGAACTGCTACACCACAGTTGCGTTTGCCCAAACCTGAATCCACTAACTCCAATTTGAATTGTTCCTTCAGTCTACCACTGATCTCCAAAGTATGTATCTACAGTCAGAAACACTGCCAAATTAACAGAATAGAAATCGATGACTGTAAAAATCCACATGAAAATAAACATAAATTTTAAATATGTGTAGATTTAATACCTTAAAAAAAAAAAAAAAAAAAAAGAAAAAAAAAAAGAAAAAAGAATATCTTACTAAAAAGAATGCTTAAATAAGAAAGTATGGCCTAAACGAAACAGAATAGTCTTCTTCATTCGGAGGCTGTGCTGTCTGACCGGAAATTAGCATCCTGCCAGTGAGCAACTAGTGACTATTTCCAGGACTTGGCTTTAAGAATGCTTTGCTCCTTGCAAGTGGCTTAGTAAACAGTTCTGATTTATTTATTTTTTTTTAATAATCTTATAACCCCGAGGCAAAACACTTGCTAGGTTTTACTTGTAAGGCAAATCAAGACAGAGAGATGAAAACCTGCCTCTATGTGCACGCGTTTGGAGAACGCAGGGGAAGGACTCGGCCTGTGCCGTGTAGCGAGGGCACAGGCAGCACGTGTTCTTCACGGAGAAGAACGTGAGTAAAGGTGAAAGAACAGAGCAAGAAAAACGGAGAAACAAGAGAAGCTCTCAAAGCAACAAGAAGTTATTAGAGTGAGCCTCAGCATGTAGGAAAGCTGGAATTCAGGGGCGCACGATTTCAGCCATATATTCTGACAATGTGATGAAATACCAAAGTACAGATTCTTCTTTAGAGGCCAAGAGGGTGCCTGGAGGAAACAGAATTGTTAAGAGGAAATGATGCTGCTTCCATATTTATCTTACAGTGCTTAGTTTTCCTCCTACTGCAAAGGATGAAAGTGCTTTAAGTCACGAGATAAAATTTTCTCTTACACATTTAATATATTCACTTCTTTGGGATAGCGTTGCTCCCATAGCCCTTAATTTATTTTTTTTTATGTTAATGTCTGGTTTTTTTCATGCTTTGAGCAGTTGAATCTATTTTTTCACTGTTTTTATGTAAACAAAGTGCTGAGGAAACTATAAAGAAACACTTTTCTAAGTATATGAAGCAGATACTTCTCCATAAGCACATCCTAATTTATTTAATAATAAATTTAAAATACATTTAAAGTATTTAACTGTGTGCAATATTCAGGGTCTAAGATAAACATAATTTTGCTAAATGAAATCATAGAACATGTCACGTTGCTGTGGAGGCACTGATATAATTTTCCTCCATAAACATAAACCCCATAAACTAAGAAAATATACATACATACATTTGCACACATTATTCAAAAGAAGTACTGAGTTTAAAGAAATTGAAGAGGGAAGGAGGTATTTAAATTCACTTTAAAAAATAAACAGCAAAGACAAAAATTGAATTTCATGCTGCTGCAGATTGAAAAGAAATATCGTCAACAGCAAACAACCCCTTTTTGTTTAACACTTCCAGTTCAATCCTTAAAAAAACCCCTTCTATATTCCTCCAAATCAGTGGTAGTTGAGAAAACACACAAAGGGTTTTTTCATTCCTTTTGTGGCCAGAGAGCCTGAAAGCTGGCAGGAATCAGAGAGGTGGTAGCACGTATCTGTGCTGCCACTCAGATGATTGCTGCAAAGGGAAGAAAGGACTCCCCTCTCCAGGGTTACTGGGGATGTTAGTAACCTCTAGATCAGGCACTGTAGAACCTTCTGCTTCTAAACTACGTGAAAAAGAAGCAAGACCAGATCAAATAGGACAAAACCATATCACTCACCTGCTGGATTGTAAATGCCATATAAGATGCAAATGGCAGGAAAGAATGGCTCTGGATATTAGCAGAACAAAAGGCTCAAGAACAGAGCTTGCTCTCTGACTTTGTGGTCTGAGCAGCAATGGCAAATATAATGCATGCAATATTGATATTGGTGTGCTCTCAGGAAAACAGTACTGGTAATAGATTTTGCCACTGCATTATTCAGTGCTTTTTTCTTTACTTCTTATCCCATATGAAAGACATTTTGGAAAAGCAAAAACACAACCGCACCCAAACAAATTAGTAACCAAAAATATGGGAAATACTCTGAGTATTTTTCAGGAGAACCAGCAAAGACTTCTTCTTCATATTGCTAGCATAATTTATAGTAAAGACCTCATCTAGCAAAGATCAAAGACGGTTTTGCCTTATTTTCATTGCTGCACAGAGCTCTCTGCTGTAGAGCACGAAAAGCAGGTGGCTCATTTGGTGCAATGATACCACTTTGACTCTCTCCCATTTTTAATTGATTGGCAATGGTCAGTTTGTTGTCTTTAAATAATTGGCTCCTGTTTACATTTTCTTTGGCATGCAGCTCAGTTGCACGGAGGTAGTGGCTTCATTATCTGTAACTCCCCCTTGCTCAAGACTAGCAAAATCGTAAGAGATCCATGTCAAATTGGCACCCACCACAGCTTCGATGGAATACTCAAGCCATACAGTCTTTGTTTTCTCAATAGTGGTACCTATTACCATCGATTGTTTCGTAGATATTCTGTTTGAAATGCTTTGCCAGGCAGGACAAAAAGTGGGACAAGTTAAAGCATTATCCCTTGATTTTGGCTGGTTTTGTTTCCATCAAATAAAATGCTTCATCTCTTGTATAAATAGATCTCTTCACCACACAACCCGGTCTATAAATAGGTATTACTTCACTTCCTTTTGCAGCATATGTAGTGCTAAACACAAAAAGGTTGTCATCCTCACAAAACTGAGATTCGGGATGATTCAGTGAGTGCTAGATCTTTCCATTTCAAGCCAGTCATTTACTGGGAGTGGTATTTAGCTGTAATGCACCAAGGCAGCACAGAAAAGCTTTCTGCCTTTAGAGAGCTGGTTTACCAAGGAAGCACAGAAACCATCTGTTTTGTGAGCCTCTGGATACACTCTCACATGTAATAACTCAATTCAGCATTTGATGGGATCAGTGATGTGTCTTTTTTTTTCTATTAGAAATGCAGAGGAAAATAAAAGGGGAAAGTGTAAAATATGTGGTCAACACTTCTCTCGTGCTGCAAGAGGACAAAGGGGTAAGGAACAGTTAGACTATGTGAAAGCCATGAAGACTCTAGGGTTGAGTTACAGGTTAAAGGGAAAAGTTATTTCTTGCTTCACCAAGATGCATAATTTATTTTAACGGATAGTAAAACCAGGCCAATAGTCACAATAATGCTGAAAGGGGAGTTAGCATGTGAATGAAGATGGCAGAACGCTCCCTTTAACAGGAGGGCATTTTGCACTGCCTAGTTTGAGCCATCTCCGACTTCTTACAGGTCAAAATGTTTAATGTTGCATCAATAATTTGCTTTAGAGCCATTTAAAACTGTTCAGTAGTAGATATAGCCCAATCCTCTTTCCACCTGAGCACAGCCAGACCTGCAGAGGCATACAGTTTTAGATCACAGTCAAAAAACCTGTTCTTTTAACAAGAAACTCACTGTGGGCTGTCTCCAGTACTCCTAACATTTAATATGCACGGCATCGAGTTACACTCAAACCACAGGGAATGAGAACCCAGACACACTGCCAGTCTTGACCTTCTTTTATATAACTTTGGGTTTGTTTTATGGCATTTGGTTGTTACAACATTAAGAGCATTAAAAACATTAATTCTTACCTCTTAAAGGAGCCCATCGTTAGCAACTTGTTCATCACAGCCCCTTCAACCTCCCCAAAAAAGTAACCAGTCTGTAAGAGGAAAATGCAAGAAATTACCAGAAGCGTACATGAATGCAAAACAACACGGGATGCAGTTTGAACTGGCATGTTCGAAAATCTGACAGGAGTGGCTTTGACAGTTACATAGATAGGTTTTCAGGACTCCTGCTACATTTAAAAGGAAGAAGACTTCATAGTCATGGCAAGTTATAGGGATTACATTATTACCCTTGAGCAGATGTGAGAGCTTAAACAATATATTGAGGTACATTATATAACATTTAATATCAGAAATAAAAGCGACCCAAACCTAAAGCTTGCAAAGAAAACACTAATCTGGTCACAAACCCTTGTGATTAAAATGTTACTCAAAAAAGACATAAACAGGTTGCGAGAGGATTTCATAAACAGTCATTAAAAAGCATTTTTTATAATTCCTGCATGACCTGTTTAAGGAGCTGGACCGGTACATTTCATCAATCCTATAAATTTTAACTCCATTCAGAGTCATTTCATACTTAAAACCACTCAGTCTGATGAATTACTCATTTTGTCCTTGTTCAGTAGACGTGGACTAATAAAAATAAATCTCTATTGAGAAAACAAACATTTGTGTTATGAATTTGCTATGCAATACGGAAGTGACTCCATCATCCACAGCCACTCATACGACAGCGGAAAATTTTGCACGTACAGCATTTTTCCATTTCGGCAAGACATTTTTTATTTTAGAGCTTCAACTCCCAGAAGGATTGGGTATGTTCTTTGTATTGTTTAAAGGGAGAAATCCCACAATTTATGGGCGGGAAAGGGCACTGCACTCTCAAATTGCATGGATTCCATGGGTTTTGTATGAACTAAACCCCAATTCCATTACAAGGAACTTAGCTGACCTCAAGTATGCACCTGGGAGTTCACAGGCAGAAAAGTTCCAGTCCTAGCCAAAAAAAGGCATTCCTCTACCTAAAAAGCAAGTATTGCCTTTTTTTTTTTTGCTTGGGAAACTTGGAACATTTTCCAAAACATATGGGTGTATAAAACCTCCTAGAAACAAGAGGAACATTTGTAGCTTGTATGACTAAAAATACTAGCTTCAATAGCCCTAACTGACTGATGAAGAAAAATTATCCCAACGATTGGAGAGGCAGTCAATGACAAAAAGCCCAAACCATAAGTGACTGGTATAACCTTAGACAGTAATAAACCTGATTTATCAAGTTGTGCTTCAGTTTAATAAAGACATTCAGTGACACTTCTTTCCATAAAAGCTCCATTTGTAAACGTTCGTTCTCCCTCAAAGCAGTAACACCCAGATTGTAATGAATTTTTAATACATTTGATACAATTCAGATGAGGAATTACACTTCCTTCGAACAAGATTCTTACAGCAGTGCAGGTTATTTTTGGAAAGTCTGTAGAAAAAGCAGTGCTGAAGCAACCCCAAACAGGTGAGTAGTTTATAATCTGTCATCCCAGTTCCTTTTCCTTCTCTAGCCACCATAAATATAGGGTGCATATATACATACACACATAAAATTAAACACGCATAAAATTAAACATGCACTATTGTAATTATCATAAACTTAGCATTGTGTTATAGAAACGTAAAGAAAAACATTACTGGGCATTTGAGGCTTAGATCCATTGTAACTAAAAAAATAGGTCATAATACACTTCTAGCCTAGATCTGGTCCAACAGTTGTCCACACTAGATTCTTCACAAGAATATGTAAGGGCTAGTATTAGGGAACCTACCAAAGGAAAAAACTCTTCCTAATTAAAGTTATTGACTGTAGCCAACTATCAGCTAGAAAATCAGTTACACAAATCATAATTAAGTACCTGCGAGTAATAACAACAACAACAGGGGGAATAATGAGACAAAAATCTTTTCAGTGTATCGGGATTATTCTACAATGAGCATTTCTCAGGTGATTTCTCAACTAACTAAAAAATAGAGATTTGATAGATAAATACAGGGGGTGTGGGGGGGAAGAACCCAAACCAGCTGCTTCTAACATAATGCAGTTAATATTTAATAAATATGACATTTTTAGTTCGAATTATTGTTGGGGTACACCCTAGCATCACATTCAGAACATGCTTGACATTCTAAAGGGACAGAAGCAAAAAATTTCACAAAGTAAAACAAAATAATCGGGTTTTTTCTGCTCAGTTTTGCACATAAGAAGACGTATCGTGAAGAATGACTACTGCATGACACAGTACAGCATGCTTAACAGTTAATGCTCCAGTACACTTTGGAAGCCTAATAGTTTCAGAAAAATCGCCTTGTTTATTATGTGCTGATAGATTTTCCAAAGTATCCACCAAAATGGGCCATGGGAGAGAGGGATCACAAGGAAACACGCAATTCTTCTGCGCTATGCAAGGATGAAAATTATCTGTATCTTTTTACTTTCAGAAGTGTCAGATTGAGGGTTGTAATAATTCAAGCTTTTAATTTAAGAGCAAAATGTTCAGTTTGGCTTCCTTTTTTTGCCATTTACTTTGAGTTTTTTCTCTCTGCTTCAGTCATTTTTGCAAATCACCCAGAGCTGTTTCCAACAGCTGTTTCTCAATAACAAACCTAGTCATAATAAATTTAATTCACCTGAGGGCTAAGCAGGAGCGTGGATATTCCTACTCACAATTGCAACACATAAAAGAAATTCAACTTCAGACAATTCTGGCTTAATTGGGGCACTATCCCCGCAGTTTCAGGTAAAAGTTAATGAGAATGGTGATAGTTCCTTCATAAGGTCTGCAGGACTGAGTGATTATACCGTCATTTTTCAATAATTTTCCATGAAGACAAAGCAAATTAATGTTTTGAATGTTCCCAATAATCACGATCCTTGTCCTCTCTGTCATAATGCTGAGTGCTTCGTTTTAAGCCTTCAATGACTATAATCCACTTCAGAAAAACTCAGCTAACACCTCTGTAAAATTTCATTATCTCAAGTTTGAATGTAAAAGCCCTGTGTTCCCAGTGCCCTCCCTTCCTGCCCAACCTTTCCACATGGCAAAAATGCCACAGGGAATCTTTTTTTCTTGGGGCAAAAATGTCTTAAGGAAGATAGACACTTCTGCAGCAAAAAAAGCCCTTTTTACATTTATGAGTTTAAGAGCAAATCCTACACCAATGGGAGACAAAAACCGAGTTCCTGTGAGAAACAACTTACATTCTTTGTTGAAGGATTTTTTTTAATTTTATGTTACTAATTTTTGAGCATTTTAAGATAGCGGCTTATTTGAAAACACAAGTAATTTTATATGAACGTGTTACGTGTGAACATTAAATAAAAATCTTTGACTTACCTGTGTGTAGTCTTCAGACACTAAAATAAATCCATTGTTATCTATTAGGTAACAGTTGATTGCCTGAAAAATAATAAAATAGAATTTTAATTTTTTATTTTAGGATACAGCAATGAGTTAATTACTCAATTCCAAGCGATTTCTAAATGGGTAAAGCCTTCAGGTTGTTATAATGGCTTACATAACTTCTTAAGTGACTGTAGTGTTAACATGGAATATTATTTAATTTTTATGCATTTGTTCCACGCAAAACAAAACAAAGATGTGTATAGAGAGGGAGGATATAAGACAATTATAAACAAACAGCAAAATAACAAGGTCAGTGTTTTTATAACCCATTCTTAAAAGTTTTCCTTATAACTGAGTTTTCATGGGCATAGAATTTTGTTGTTCCTCATGGCTTCTCCTGTGTTTGGAGCAAAACATCAGCACAATGTCATTACCTTAATGATGTATTAATGAAAACACAGTGTCAACCTGGAGGACCAACAGGGGACCAGGTAATATTTTTTAATTTGTTCATTGGGGGATGGGACCAGAAACTTCTGTAAAAGAGGCCCCACAGGTCTCCTAAAGCTTTTCAAATTGTGTTTTTAATTGGAAACTGGATTCGGAGGTAGGACTGTTAGCTTTTCATAGGTCAGACATATAAACTGTAGAAAACAAGGTAAAGCCAAATCAGTGCTTCCCTACATACATGCATGCGCTATTTTAACCTCAAGTGAATTACTTGCTACAGGCGAAGTCTTAATTACTGCGCTTTGGAGTTTAACCATAAGGTTCAGCTTAAACCATGATATAACTCAGTTTCTCTTTAGTATTGCCAAATACCTACCTCAGCGTTAAATCTTTAGTGTATTTCTATTGTTGGTCTAAATCTGCAAACATTTTTTCAGGTTCTTGAATTTTCTGTGACATTTGTGTAAAAAAAAAAAAAAAAAAGGATAGCTTCCTACATAGGAAACATCACGGCTTTGCTTTTAATCATAAACCTTTCCTGCTGCAAATGGGACGCACAGAGATACAATAAAATCTGCTTTCTGCAGCACTCTGCATATCCAGCAAAATCTCCTGTTTTATAGAGGAAAGAAGCTCCATTCAGTAGTAGTTGTGCAAGACATTGCAAAAGTGCAGCCTGATTTTTCCAGGGATGCTTGGACGTGTCTAATTCCTACTCTGGCCACACATCAGTACTGTTCTGCGGGGCTGAAGAAGGGGAGAGATTTGCAGAAATTTTGGCTTCAAGTTTCGTTTTTAACAAATCAAAGCAGCCCAAATCAGGTGAAAGTTTGGAATTAATGTCATTCCCTAACACAAATGCAGGATATTAATTCTAATAGGGCAACCTAAGCTACAGACACCCTCCAGCGACAGAAAACCTGTCAAAAAGGAAGTTGAAACAACTCATTTCCAGCATTTGATCTGCTAGAAAGCCCGAAATTGGCAAATGCAATGTGAAAAGCTGATGATGCTGGCAAAGAATTGAGCAGAGCTAATGAATTCAGAAGAGGCAGCTACTTAACCTCAATAGTGTGCGAAGGATGGAATTTCAGAAGTAGACTGTAACACCAGAGCACTGTTCTCCCCAAAGTCAGTCATAAACCTCCCACTAACTTTATTAGGAGAGGAGCTAAGTCAACAAAGGGCCCTTTTGAGGATACATATTTGCAGTCCTCATGCAATGAAAGATTAATCTAAAGATAGTGCTTTAGAAACAGTATTTCTCCACAGTATAGAAAATAAATAAAAGTAGTTATGCTAGACAAGAAGGAGTGCAAGCTTAGTTTCATAGTTTATGGATTATAGGCAGTTGGGAAAACACTGGCTCAATTCAAGAATTAGTGGCCATGCCTCAAATCTCTAAGCCATAGTCATTCAGTAGCATTGTTCAGGAGTTTAAGAGACGCTAATGTTTTAGGATTATTACTGGAAACAGGCATAACACAGTAAGTTGAGATTCCTCTTTTTGGAGTAATTTAAAGATAAGAGAGTTTCTATTTCAATCCATTTTAGAAACACTAACAAGGGAAGAATATTCATTCAGGACTATTCATTCACATGCTTGCCAGCATGAAAAATAACTTACAATCTTCGGCACTACTTTAAAGAAACAGTTTGTAACTTAAATTTCACGCTGAAATTCAAAAGACAGTGGGGTGCATTTACTTGTCCAATACATCAGCAAATCTCAAACAGAAGGTTTCAGATACAAGAGTAATGCATGGGATAATAGCATCTGCATAGGCTAGAGCTGTACGAAAGAGGTTTAATTCATGTTTCACTGATATTGGAAGTGAACTACGCACAGGTTTGCCCAAAGGTTCAAATTCAGTGAACTTCGGATTTCAAGGGGAATGTTCCATAGGTGGAGAGTCTCTGAGCTTGTAAAATAGACTAAGTGTGAAGTCCAGAATAAACACAGCAAGAATGTTGTCTGAAGTCTGAGAACACATTTGAATTACGGTAACTTTGATCAAGTTTAAGTCCTCTATGTATTTTTCACAGCTCCAATGTCCAATAACAGTAATGGAACGTAACATGAGTTAAGAAACCGAAAACAAAAAAGAAAGAAAAAAGAACATTGAAATAAAATGTGAGACATCAGGCACACAAACAGAAACGAGCAAATTCAAATCTCTCTCTCAAAAACCAAAACAAAACAAGGAAACAAAAATGGTTTCTAATTAATGGAGTGTCTGTATTTTAGAATAAAAAGTATCAGACAGACTCATCAACTAATTCTTTGTATGACTACTGTGTCACTCTATTTGCATTAATACTTTTAAATGCCTTAATTTATACCATAACTGTTTAGCAGGTACTTTCTTTCCATTGAGAAAAGACAGCTGTGAAAGTTAACAGACTCAACAGAGGCGCTGTGGTATTTGACCGAGTCCTATCAGCAGTATATAGTTGTCATTAAAAAAAAAAGTTTGGACTCTCTGAATCACCAAGGTTGATACTATTACTAAATTTCTCTGTATGCTTACAAGGCTCCTGCTGGCTTCAAGTAGAAGGAGCTGAAAAGACTTTACACTGCCTGTGTTTTCTTTGCGTATGGATGTAATAGCAAAAGAAGTTCTGCATTAATATTTAGCGACATATATGACTATTTTTATTAATGTGATAAAAATATTATTGCAATAAAAAATAAAAGGGTAGATTGTTTCTTGCTGTGCCCTCTTAGAATGTATGTACATGCTTCTTAGCAAGGACGGACCAAAAACGTTTTTGCAGTAACGGCAACACGTTTGTTTTGATGAAGTAGTTGGATACTTTGCAACAGGAGCATTTTTGAAACCAGAAATTATGTATTATTACTGTCCTATCATAAAGGCTATTGCAAATGAAGGAAGTAAGGTCTGCTTGGTTTTTAATCCCCAAAGCATAGTGGTTTAGGCTAAACAACGGGGAGAATTTATACAGCACTCTCACTTCAGGCAGGCTACCTGCAGTTACACTTCTCAAGGTGGTTGCCTATAACTGGAAAACCACTTATGGAAATATTTAAAGCTGATGAAAACAATCCAAAGTGAAGTTTGCACACTAAATCTATAGCAAGCTATAGTAAAGCGAGGCCACAAAATTTCGGTAATTAAAGAGTTCTACAGACCTCCTTTTTCAATATAAGGCTGATCACTCTTAGGAGTATGGGGTAATAAACATTATGAGCTCACCTTAAAGCTGTTAACATGTAAACAACAGCCTGGAATTTGGGCTAAGTAAGCACTTTCACCCACACTCGGGTGGAATCTGCTTTGTTTTTCATTACTTCTTATTTGGAAAAGTTTACTTCATTATTAAAATGGTTCAAGCCTTAATTGTAAGAGTCTGTAAGTTGTTATAGCTAGAAATGCAAAAGATACATTGAGATATAGTTCATTTCATTGCCAAAAATGGCATGAACACCAGGCCTTCAAGTTTTCACTTACTGTAAATTTTATTTTCTATTATTTATTGCAATCTCTACCTCTGGCTGTTAGATCTCAGAGTCATAGTAGATGAATTATAGTTTAAGTTTTGCTAATTCGGTATGCTGGATAAGTTAGTGTTCCACTCATAACTGCTGATGTTTTAAGTTCTGTCTTTATCCCTAAAATTATATTTGTGATCTGAATCTCATACTAAGCAGACATACATTTAAGAAAAAATTATCACTGCACCTGTGTCCTGGACTCACTTTTCAATAAAACACATTTCAATATCACTGTATATGAGGTTGTGAAGTAGCATCCGAGAAAAGAGATCTCTAGGCTTGATGATGCCCCCTTTAAACTTTTTATAAATTAATTTACACAAAAGTAATAAACAATTATTTTTTTTTTTTCACCCTAAACATCCAATACAATAATGGTACATGTTAGAAAGCCCTCCTTGAACACATTCATGAACTTTTTTTTACTATGGTTCTTTAAAATTTTGAATTCCCAGTCCTCTGGAAAACCCAATTCTGCTAACTTTCATTACAGGAAAAAATCACACGGTACTTTATGTAACCATTCTTGTTAATTTTTTTAATGTCCTGAACAGCCCTGAACAAGCTTAGTGCTACACAACACAGAGCACACATCAACTGAATTAACTGTTGCATAGGCAGAAATAGCCAGGGGAGCGGTTTAGGTGGTGGAAGATACGTAGATATTATTGGAAATAAATTAACACAGGGCAAGCAGCACCCCCGTGGTAAGAAATGGGAGTCTATTTCAAATGCTGGGACAGTCAGAAAGAGACCTGCAAGGCGAGAGCCTAAGAAAGATAAGAAGAGACAGGAAAGAAAGAGAAAATAAAGACTTATGGAACACTGCAAATAACATAGGTGGGTTCCTATTGTAAAAAGTAATGACACAAACTTGTAAGAACCTGAAGTTACTCAGAAGAAATGGCATCAGAGAAAAGAGATAAGAAGGCGTTTAAACACCAGAGCTTGCAACGGTGGGGGCAACTGCTCAGCTTTTCAGGGTTTGCTGTGAGTACCGTGTATTATGCTTTGTGGAAAGGGTGCAAAAACCACCGCTGCCCTGATTCCCGCTCTTGGCCACACCGAGCACAGCTTCCCTGAAGCAACTAGCACATACAAAAAACTGAATAAAGGTGTAAAAAGGCTTTCTAACTGTATATAAAAAAATGTTATCCTACTTGAAAAAATAGCATGAATTACAAAGCCAACTACTCTCGCCTTTTATGTATGATTTGCAATGCTTCTTTTGGCCGCTGTATGAAAAGCATCCTACAAATGCTGCCTGCAGTTTTTATTTCCAGATGTATGAATTTACATTTTATCATCCTTAAACTCATCTAGCTTCTTCAAGTGCAGTTTATCAGGCGATCCAGATCTCCTCACACCATTTACTCAGTTTAGAGATAACACAGGGATGTTATCAGTAATTGCTATTCCTTCCAAATCACTAACTATACATGATACAGTAGCTCAAACCCAAGTCTAATCTTCTAGAATCTTGTACACCTAATTCTTTTGCATATATCAATACAGTCAGTGCTTTATTAACGACTTTTTAATTCATTTAACCTGTCATACATCAGTTGCTTAAGTAAAACACATGGTATGATATTTTGCTTGCTTTGCAAAATCTACACATAAGCTAATAAAAATACTATTTTTACCTAACAAATTAAACTACATAAAAAGCTACTTCAGTGAGTTCATTAAGTCAAACTGATTAAGGTTACTTTTTTTAACTACTGAAGTGCTACTGATGTCTTAGTTCTGCACAGATTCAGCTCTCAATTCATGACTAATTCTAGTGTGAACATGAGAGATGAGCTTCTAAGATGATCAATGTAGTAAAAAAAAAAAAAAGCCTTAGAACAGCTTCAAATTATTTCCAAAACCGGATTCAGAAAGCACAAATTACTACAACACATATTTGAGGCATTGGTGTCAACCTTGTACATAAATGGATGTTTGTAAGCAGTCATTAAAAAGTCTCGTTATCTAAATAGTATAAAATTTAGGAGATGATTCCAAATTACATCAGGAGATTATCATTTACTAAATTCACCAATTTTATGCTCTACTGCAGTAGAGAAATAAATAATAATAAAAAAAAATCTGTTCAACACTTACTTCATCATCGCAACTTATTGCACATCTGCCATCGAGTGATGCACACTAGAAAGATCAAAAATCGATAAAATATTTTCATTATCATTTGTTAGTTACAAAATACGGCCTTTTAAAACCCATATAAGCACAATTATAATGAAGTTGATATTTATTACATTTTTATCTGATATCAATTGTTCTAAAAATGACTAGGAAAGTTTTAAATCTGTTCCCCGATCCTGTTCTGTTCCTGTCTGCAGAGAAAGTGCACACTCACACTGCAACGATTCCAGCTGTTTTAAACACCACAGCCTCCTTCATGTGTTATAAGCTTGGAGACCATTTGGAAACGAGAACAAAGGTTTTCCAATCGGGGTGGAGTAGTACCTGTATTTTAAGGCTTATTTCCTGAAGCAGTACAGTTCCGATCTATTCTCAAAATAGGGATGGCATCTCCTAATCTTTAGAAAGTACATGATTACCCTCTTCAATGAGTGCAAATTCTATATCCTGAACATTTTATGTATAGTTTATGAAAGACTATGAATGCAAACCATGATTTAGTGAGTGAGTTTAGTTAATTAATGTACGTGATACTTCAGTTACTGAAATTTAGGAAACACGGCCTAAGTAAGTGAGAACGTATAATTCTGATATCACTGAAAACAAAGGAGTATCACAGTGTGCTTTAGAGTTACCGCTTTTCTGAGGGAGAAAATCAACACCTCAGGCCAACAAAATAACTCTTCATGCACAGGGGCCTAAAATGAATAATCCTTCTATTTGCTTCCATAAATAATGAATCAAGCAACTGTTCTTGACCTCTGAATTCTCTTTTTTGTAATGATGAACTGGAATGTAAATCAGAATAATTATCCACTGTATATTTCAAATACCTTCTTACTCTATAATAATTTTGTTTGTGACAAAAAAATTGCAGATCATCACCTGCACAGTTAGAAAGCCATTATAGATTCAATGATAAAGAAAATTTCAATTTAAAATACACCTGTCTGCTTGCAGTCCAAAATTTCCGCTGGAAAAATTCAAGTTTCATCTGGATACCTACAGCTGGAAAAGACATAAATTAAAAAATAAACTCAGCACATTTAATTCCTTCAAAATGATTATTTAAAATTAATGAGAACAAAAACCAGCCTTACAATAGAAAAAGAAGGTAAGCCCTAAAATTAAAGCCCCCCCACGACTAACTAAATTGAAGAGGACAGACAGTCGTCTTTTAAAACATTTACAGTTTGGTTAAACATGAAGATACCACTAATAAAATGTGAAGAGTACACAAGGCAAACATCATTCAAATTGCATATGTCTCCATAATTTACATAAAAGAAGCACAAGCTGAATGTATTTATGTTCACATCTATTTCATTTCTTTTTTACTGACACCAATATAACAGCTGTAGGAACACAGACTGTGTCTCGCACGGAAACACATGAAGATGTGATGAAACAACATGAAGATGTTGGTTAGCATTTACAGTCATCATTTGGGCTTGGGTCATTTAATTCATGAATTATCAGTGGAACACAAGAAGCCTATTTCCAACATTAAAAACTTCTTTAAAAAATCAAAATCAAGAGAGAATCTAGTTGTGCAGTACAGTTTATCAACAGGTTCTAATTCAATGCCCTACAGCTCTTTCATGTTAGCTTAGAGGATACGTAATTGCTAGGGTAAAAAGAATAAATTGGGCCATAATGACTAATCTATAAGCTTAGTATACTATTTTCTTCACAAAAACTACATTTTTTAAAGCCTTGAAAGTCTGAAGACCTAACTTCTAGCAAAGTCATTGCTACAACATTTTGTTTAAAAACAAATAGAATTTCAAAATAATTTAGTTGTTTTGGAAAACTGAAGGAAATGTTATTTATTCACGCACCCTCTAGGATCCACAGCAGCAATCACTTTAAAACATATTTAGATTATTGGTACTTGCTTTTGCAAATGCACACATGCTGATGTCATGCATACATTTTATTTTGTGCTAGCAGGTAGGAAAAAGTATGTGAATTAAAATCTGTAATGAACTGATAAAATTGGATGTGAAATTATGTAAGGAATTTTCTTATTACAGCAGATTATAAATAGCTTTCCACTAACTGCAACTCACGGACATTTTTTTTTTTAACAGAGAGAAATCCATCTCTCCTTTCGAATAAACTCCAGCGGAGACTCTCTCCTGCTACATTTTATTATCTAGTCATTTATTTTACAGTCAATGAGAAGATGCTATCTGACAGCAGCACATGTTTTCTCCAGCTATTATTTGCCTTCAGCTTCATTCCTAGCGAGCAGGTGATCTGCACATCCTACTTGCTTTTCCTGAAATGGAGGCAAAACACACATATTTTCAGGAACTTTCCACAAGGAAATCATATTGCTTCTGGATGTTATATTGGTATTTGTAATGTTAATCTCATACTACTTTTCTACCAATCCATTTAATCATGTAGGAATTAATGTAAAACTGTTTATATCAGTAAGTTAAGTCAGTCTCCTTGGCTTCAGGAAGCAATGGTTATGCCTTGTTTTCTGCATGTGAACGTTCCTGTTGAATTCCCTGAATCAAGCCACATAATCCACATTTGAAATACAAGTAGGCACCTTGCCAAACCAAGGCCTAGATCTGGCTCTAATAGTCCAAGACTCCAACCTGCAAAGAATGCCATCTTGTGCAGACTTCAGGTGGAATCAGCAGCTGTCTGATCATGGAGGATCAGACGTCTTTTCCAAAAGATACAGAATGAAGAAGCTTTCTGAGCAATAAAACACAATATCCAAGGGAAATCAGACTGAGAAATCATTGTCTTTACTCTGTGTTGGAAAAATGTAAACTCTTAAATCTGTGTTGCGAATATTTAAATGTTTCTGAGCTCTCGGTTTGAAGATAGCCTGACAGGACCTAGTGGAATCAACCTCACACCTCAGCTGGGCCATAGCTGTAAGCCCGTAGGTCTTTTTCTCAGAGGAACAAAAGAATTAAGATATATAGACCCATGGAGCTGCATCTTTCCCCAGCTGATTTTATAACAGCATCTTCTAGCTAATCTGTTTTGAATGGCTGAGTTCCTGAAAAAAAAAAAAGGATTTTCAAAAGCATTTAGATTTTTACAGCTGCAGATTTTCAGAAGCATTTACACAAAGTTGCTATTAACTCCTACTGATTTCTACGCTTCCATAACCAAGCAGGTTCCTAATCTGATTAACTATTTCTATAAACCCTCTATGCTTGTCTCCAATTCTGGACTCTCAGGTGCCTTACAAATTCTGTTTCTCCCTCAGTCATGAACATTAACTTCAAGCACCTATGGAGTAGTATCTCTCAACAAAGAATCCCAAAATATTCACTAAATGTGGTTAAGTCTTAATATTCTTATTTATTGCTGGGAAAATGATGCATAAAGGAAATGAATACCAGAATTCAGATCAAGATCTGATACGGAGACTTGCAATAGCGGGGTTTAGAATAAAACGCAGATCTGTGCTCTCCAAAACCTTGTTCTATCAGTTAGAAATACTGCTGCTCTTAACAGGCACATTGATTGGACTGTGGTTAAAACTACTGTTCTCCCACAATTAAATGGTATGAATATACAAATCTGAGCAGGACATTGGGCCAATATAAATGATCTTATGATTCTAAGATTTAAGTGTAAATGTTTTGTAGAGAAGTGCTAAATATATAGCCTAGAATCCTTCTTAAATAAAAAGAAAGTGAATATGTATTGAATGTTTTCTAGTGTCCGGTATAAATTACTTACCACATGAGGGAGAATCTGAAACAGTAACAAGATCATTACGACAAAGCTCATCTGTAAAAGATTCCATGTGCATGTTTTAATGAGCTGCACAATGGAATGCTGTAGTACAGAGGCAATTGAAATACTGGCACTAATTTCTATTAAATGTAGAGCATCCCACTTCATGATGATGAGAGGAGGCAAGCAGCTGCAGTTTTGTTTTCATAGTGTTAGCTCTATGAATTTTGATGCTTTCTTGGACAGACTGTGAAGGGAAATAAAAGTGAGAAATACGGGGCTTGCTCCCACTCCGGTAGATTCCCCTGATTTCAGCAGTAATGGAAGCAGTAGCAGCTTGTGTAGAAACTGAGGCCCACGTACTATCACTTTAGTTACGGTCTTCGTTACTTTTCCAAACAAGATTCTGTTTATTTCTCTACCTAACTTCTAAGAGAAGCTGTATCACTGATCTCTGAGGTACCATACCATTGAAGGAGGTAAACCAGAAATGTATATTAAACTTAGTCTACTCTGACAAGGTAACATTATAACGGCAACATTTTAAGTATAACACACAACAGATTACACATTTCCCCTGTGAAGTATTTCCTTAGTTAGAGTTTTGTAACCTTTCTACTTGTTATTAAAAGTGCTACATGATGGTTTGACACGATATGTGGTTGTACTTGATGATCTTAAGGGTCTTTTCCAATGTAAATGATTCTATGATTGCAGGATAAGAGGAGAAAACAGCTTCCATAAACATGGTGTGGTGAAAGCAGCAACAGATATTTTCTTTGAAGAGGTGTACATCTTAATGTCAGATTTATATCTCACTATTTTAGGTTCTTTACATCTTGTTCCTTGCACAATCCCACACAGGAAGTTCCCTATCGCTGAATGAGTAACTTTAAAAAATTCTCTATCCTATGTAATATATAATTGACAATTACAAATGTTTCCTACAATTCAGCTAATAATTATTTGAATGCCTCTACATTCAAGAATTAACAGTGTTAGTGTATGGGAAAAAAATTTATTTTTTCAACCCCTGAGGTGATACTGAAGCATTTTTGCAGGTTTTTTTGCCGTGAGCTTTTCAAGAACATTGTAACTAGCACCAGAAAGTTTTTGGTTGGGTCATTTAATGCCTTAAGACCTATTCAAATATACCTTAAAAGGTTTTAGAGCAAACACTTCTTCTGAGCAATTCCTAGTCCTTCAGCTTTTCAGAACTTCAGAATGAAATATCTGTGCTTCAAACAACTTTATATTTAAATCTGTTTTACAAACTGGCTACATGTAGGGAAAAAGGGAAACTCTAGAAATACAACTTCCATGTCACCAATTCCTTCTTTAGCTTCCTGGGTGATACAGCTACCACAGAGGTTAGAGAAAAAAAAGCATCATTCCACTGAAATTTTTCCAAATACCGTTCAGCAAGGTATCCAGATAACACCCACATTTTAAACTAAAAGACAAAACACAGACAACAAAAACTGTAATTGATGTTTACATGGAATATAAATTTTAAAGAATATAATAAAGTATTATTCAACATGTGTAGGCTTGGTTCAAAAAAAGCAGCCATGGGGTACAAATAATTTTTCTTCAGCTGGGAAGAAATAAGTAAATATGAGAAGAAAAGGTTTTGTCTTCACTGCTGCCTTTCCTTGGTAAAGTTGCTGGCAAGGACGGGCTGGAGCTAGAGGTATACAGGAAATTGAATAATGTGAGCCGACAGAGGGGTATTAAGGCTATTTCTCCATGTAACACAAAATGTGCCATTTCAAATGAATATTGCTAATTCAATTTTTTTGTTGCAATCATATTAGCAAATTCACTTAGATTATTCCAAGAAGTACCTTTAATGCTGCCTGTGGAAAACGGTTATTAACTCCTCAAGATTTCTTTCCTTTGTTTAACAAAGTGGCTGCTATTCTGTAGTGCCTGCCCTATGAAATAACAGATGGTGGAGAATTGCAAAGTTAAATTCTTGGCTCGGTGCTAATCATTGTTAAATAAGCAATTTCCTTACGCCTTGATTCCACGGCTGAGGGTAACATTTCACTCTTTTAGCAGGATGCTTTGAGGACAGAAGTAGAGGGAAGTGCCCGACTGCTACAGAGCTCAGGGCTGTTCAGTATCAAGGCAAACATAAAGAAAAATAACTAACTACTCAGAATAGATCAGGATTGCTTGTGTTCATTTCAAGATCTCCATAGTTAAACAAATGGACAGAAAGATAAAGAAAGCTTTCCTCAACAAATTACTTCTGTGCAGAGAATTACAAGAGCTCTTAGGCTGCAAGTAAAAAGAATAATCTCCTACTTAAGAAAGGAAAATAGATTAGACTGCTTTATTTCAGGCAAGAGAGGAGCTGAATCTCCCTATAAATGTGACAGAGGGATTCCAAATACATAATTAAGAAAAAAGTAGTAAAAGCTAAAAGGATTTCCATTCTGTGAAATCTTTTTAGAATGTCACACTATCTAAATGCACTAGATCAGCAAGGTTAGGAAAATATCTTAAGGTCTTCATTCCCTTTTCCCACAGAATACAGTATAGACGAAGATTCTTTTCTCATACATAAAAGATGCTCAACATTTTGAGGACATTTGGGCCTCCTATTTCTGATGGAATTATCTTAAATGAGGTTTAACTTGGCTTCAAAATAAGAAAGCTTGGAGACAGATTTGCAGCAGGATCATTTTTTTTAATCTATATTGCCTTTGCCTATTAAGCTTAGACTCCTAAAGATTCCCTTCTTTCTGCCTACTCATATTACCTCTTATTACTATCTTTTAAAATATCTAATAATTAAAAGCGAAATCTTCCAGATCACGTTAACTACTTTTAAAAAATTGGTTTCAATTCTTTTGTTTATACTCTAAATATGTTCAGTTCAAAATCCGTCTTCACTTTTTAGCTCAGCCAAAGAATGAGACATTGAATATTATACCCCAACACATAATATTGAGAAATAAACACCATGACTGCCCAAAAGTACCTTTAGTACAGATTAATGGAAAACTCCCACCACCAAAGACGACACCCTTAAAAATACTTATACAACACACATCACGTACTGAAATTAAAGAGAAAATGTACAGATTTCCCCCTCATCCCTGCCTCAATTCCAAGAAGTCTTAGCTAATAAATTAGAGGTATTCCAACAGGCACTCTGTTACAGCAATATAGTTATTCTCCAGTATCATCCAACATAACTATATTCCCAGTGATAGTCATTCTTTCATCACGTGCAGGATATATAAACAATGTGAATGAGCATTCGTCAAATGTGCACTTCCCTGACTGCTTCTAATCCCAGTTTCAGTTTACTTGCACAGAAAAATGCAGTTTTACCCTTCCAAACTTCACACTTCATTCAGTTTCCTTCTTGATCTCAGTGATCTTTTCCATTCTACCCATACCTTCCTCTTCTCACTCCAGAATGTTTCCTTCAGTTCCTCTCTTCAAACAGAAGATCCTCCAAGTTTTCTTTTAACTTGAAAAAATATCAGTTTTACTATCTGGAATGTCTGAACCTGATTTAGACACCCAATACAAAAAACTTCAGCCTAACAGTTGAAATCTGGCTATTTTTTATTAGACTGAACACACGAGTTCTTTCTTCTGGAAATGCTAGGCAACCACAATACTTGGTGGTGATATAGACATCTTCATAATGAAGTATTATAAGTAGCCTGTAGTAAAAGAGTAAAATTAACAAAAATCTGGGCCAAACTATTGGGTAGTTATGCACTTTCTTCTGTTTTCCTTACAGTATAGTTCTTACAATAATCTTGTTCTAGATATAAGCTGTCTTACTATATATCTTATATAGATCTTACGGTTATCTTTTTATCACACAAATGGAATGACTGCACACACACACACACACACACTTGTAAGTCCTATATAGTTATCAGTTTGTTATGGGAGAGAGTTTTCATACATCATAATAGGTCAGAAGATTTTAGCCATACCAAGAATACTTTCTTCATCAGAGCTTTCAGAATGAAACATGTAAATGAGTGAATTATTCTTAAACAGACAATGGAAAGTTGAAATTCTGCCTCTACTCATGGACCTCAAACCTGCTATTTTCAATTTTATAATTGGTGGTGGAAGCAGTTGCCAGGATGGAAACTCCCAAGACAGAGGGAAGGCAATGGCAACTGGTATTTCCTGGAACGCCAAGCTCAAGCAGAATGGGAGGAGATATTGGGAACTTGATGTGAGGCCAAGCTGAAAGGGGAGCAGGATGATGATTGCAGGGAGGTCGAAGTTCATCCAAACTCAAACCACCAGGGAAAGCTGAAGGACTTGGTTTGCAGCCAACCCCTGACAAACTGCACTGCGGAGGGCAGTCTGTGAACATCATCATAAACCAGACTCCCTTTAACTCCTTGACACATATCTTCCTTCTGGAGGACTAATGAAGTAGCAGCAGGAGCAGGAGGAAACACAAAAAGGATACAAATTGAGTGACAACACACAAAAAATATAGATGCTGCTGACTGAAAGTCCATTGCCTTTTCAGGAGTCTTCACTGAGGAGCTTGGAGAGAAACAGGTTATCTGTAAATTATCATTCAGACAGTTACATTGCACACCAAACTTTACAAGATAGTAGTTGATGTGCTGCCAACACTCTAACAAAGGGCTCCCACAGAAATCTACTCATTGACCCTGTGATAAACTTTGTGTACCAGGAGCACAGCTCAAGGGAGCTACTTGGGAAGCCATTTGTAATTAAAAAAACCCCAACAAAACCACCACCAAAAAACCCCTCCCATAAGCCTGGAGGGAGGTAACCTCTTGGCATGTAAAATTACACTAAGTGCACTTTACTGGAAAGATATATACCTTGTTCCTGAGAAATACAAGGAGTACATTGATAGCACAAAATAATGGTTTAGACTGCACAACTTGAAGGGGGTGAGGTGAGGCCCAGTTAAGCCCTGTCTGGTGTCTGGAGTATCCTCCCTGTGTCTTTTAGAAAATACCTGACACCTACTGACACCTGGTTCATTCCATTACGAAAAAGAAAGAAAGAATGAAAAAAAACCTTCCACTCTAGTGGAAGAATTTTTATAAGGAGTTCTTATGGGCCTTCAAGTTTCTTCCAACATGCCCCTGCATGGCCACTAGCGTGACTAATGCTTCTGAGTTCTGGTGGTATAGGAAGCATGTGAAAACTAAAATCTGACCACAGCTACACTAAAATAATGAAGCGGGGAGAGTATTTTAATAACTCCCTAAGCATTTTTCAGCTTTATAGGGTTTTCTTGCTCATTTTTTTTGGCAATATTCAAGTACATCTCATGACTGAAATGAAAAATGAGAACAGTATATATTTGTAAGCACATTTATAAATCTTAAGGGAGGATCCGTGACTTGTCAAGTTCTTAAGAAAAGTTTTACTTCTTACAGCTAGGTCCTAGTTTAGAGTAGCTTAGCCAGTATACCTTCCACATCTCGGCCAAAAGGCTGTGGTTTCAAGTCTGCCTTTAATGAACCCTAAGAGGCCTCAAAGTTCAGACAAATATTCAGATATTAGGATGCTTTTCTGAACTCTTGGAAACTGTGTCCAAATTCTCTTAGAAGACGTCAGACTTTCTGCGTCCACTTGTAACTAAAATACAACACATTCAAATGTTGATAGCTGTTTTTGTTTTTCAGACTTGATCCTGGCTACTACATAATTATGTCAACAAAAGAAAGTCCATATCTACATCCCAGCACTACGAGAAAGGTTGATTTCAGAAACGGGCAAAGCTTCTATTGCTCTTATTTCCAAACAGGTTTATCCCACCTTTCCCCCCAGCTGAAATCTTATCAGCAGAACGGCTACGAGTTGTCCTAATGCCAGTCGCAGAATACTTTGGTTGAGACATTGAAGATAAACATTATGGCATCCACTGCAAATTTACTCAGGAGGTCTCCGTCCAGTTTTTCCCATGTCAGTTCAACGCCTTCTATACTACCATTGGCTTAGAAGCTAAGACATGGAGATTCTACTGCTACCAATCGTAGCACAGAGGAGAGACTTAACAGAATTCAACTCTTCCTGCCTCCACAACACACTGCCAATTGTTTGCTCTATCCAGTCACCGTTGCGGGTACTTGCACGCACAACAGGTCTGTGAATATATGAAATCTCCTTAGGACACAGAGTGGGGAAATATCAACATTCTATCAAATCACATAATTAGGAAATAAGTCTCGGATCTCTCATTGTCTGAGTTATAATACTATAGTGACATTCTCTACAAGCTGTTCGTGCTATAATGTGATTAGCAAATTACTTTAAATTACTACAAATATGAGTAATGTTATTTGAAGTCAAATAATACGTTGGAAATACCTCGTCATCAATACAACTCTCCAGACTTTCAACACCATATCTATTGGATGTTTTATAAGTTACGTATTTACCGTAATGTTCCAGAAGATCACTAATTTAGTTAACTATGTTTTTGCTGTTTAACCATATGGTGGTAATCTATAGTTTCAGAGAGGCAGTTCCCACAAGAGTGCGCATATTTATTTTTTTTTTAAATAGTCTTTAGTAATTCCATACTGTTCTGTAGTTGCAAATAAAAGAAAATAGCACTAGTGGTTTTGCAACACTCCTGATTTATGTGTGTGTCTTTTACTGAACAATTTTAAGAGACAGTAGTATCAAAAGATACAGACATTATACTTTTCCATTAACAGTATTAGCTGCAAAAGCAGCTCTGTTTGCTTGGTTTTCAATTTTTTCATTTAAAAATGCATTTTATTGAATCTCTGTGTAGAAAAGAATGCAGCTGCCTGTTTGCTCAACAAAAATAGGAGCCACTATTTGAGCTATAAACTATTATTCCTGGAATATCCTGAACTAGAGATTTAAACCATGTCAGGAATGGAAACTAATCTTAGATTAATAACACTGAAATATTTTCCAGTACACTGAAATATAACTTTTCTTTTTCATATAATATATAATAATATAACTTTTCTTTTTCATATTTTCCTATTTTTTATATGTAAAAGGAAAGAATTATCATCTTTCAAGATGTATTCTGTATATTACATACAAACATCTCACTTGGAAGTTTAGTCATTTTCTAAAACCATGGATTAACATCGGCCATAATCTGAACATTTTCACATTTACTTATCTTTATTTCATGAGAATATTTTATTGCCACCGTTTTGAACTCCTGTCAAGAAATGTTAATTATACCTCTTAGGAACAAACTATACTGGGGAAAATAATTTATCTTTTGCTTTATCTAACCTGAAGAAGTGTGAGAACTGGAAAATGTGCATCCAACAGGTCAGGCGCTGAGGGACAGAATGACAGCTTTGTATTTTTACTTGTCTACTTACCACGTTTCAGGAAAAACAACAAATTAACATCTTCAGTATTGCTACATAAGTCTACACACTCTTCAGCAGAAATGTTTGCTTAGGTTTGGTCTTGTGATTATTCACTAATTGAGATAGGTCTTCACTTTACTGAAAATTAGCCAAGAGCTTATTTGCTTCATTAGACAACATTGAAAATACCTCCTTAATGCCACAAAATACAAAGAACAATCTGTTGACTAGTTTATGGCCAAATACATAATTAATAAATATTTTCAATGGATACTCCAATAAAACAAGAAAGAAAGAAGGCTTTTTATAAACATTGAAAAAAAAAAATTAAAAGGCACTGGCAGATTTTCAAGGTTTCTTAATAAAATCTCATCATTGCCTGAGATCTGTGTGCCAAGTTGTGATCATAAGTGAATTTTTTTAGGTGAGTTACTAACTTCTGGAAATAGTGTAAGTGTTGTCATGACTTCTACAACAGAAGTACAAATGTCCTATACTTACATCACATAAACCATTATCCAGATGCTTCAACAAGTAGCGTATTACAATTTATATCCTAATGATTAGTAGGATTTAGCTCTCAATACAGCAGTAAAGCATATTTTAGATGTATAAATTAATTATTTTTGAGGGAAATCAATATCACGGATACCAGCTGTAATCCTCTTTAATGGAATAGCTTTGAAATAAATAGGAAGGTTTGCTGAAAGGTAGCTGTCTTTGATATTCCATTAAACTAAGTATATCATACTAAATAACTTCTATTTCTACTAAGTCATAAGATAGGTCCAAATTCAGCTGGGGCTTCTGTCTGAAATCTGTGAGAGTTAAGTGATGCTGAGCATACGATACAAATACTTAGCACCCTCCAGAACGGAGCTCAGGAGAATGCAAAAAGTCCTCAAATCTCCACTCAAAAAAGGACTTTTGGCAAGAATTTTCAGAAATTATGTTGTATTACAAAGGCAAACCTATTATTGACTTAGAAAGCTAGCCTTCCAAAGGTCCAATCGTGATAGTTGTTCAGGCATAGATCAAAGGTAGACTGATACTGATGGGATTTCCAGAAGCACTTATTTCACACTGCAATCAATAAACATTACGTCGTTATTCTGAAGTCTCTACTGTATCCCTGGGTGTCTAAATAACTTTCCAAAATGTACATTCTACTACACTTACACTACAAAGCTACACTTTCCAAAATGCACACATTTCCAAATGAAAGAGGTTCTCTTGGAAATGTGGCTATAACACATTTTATAAAACCTACTTAATTTTCTAATAGGGTCAATTCAATAACCTCTGCATTTTATTGCTATGTTACAAAAAAAGGATGCCAGGATCTTTTTCAGAATTAATAAATGTTCTCAGCATGTCTATAAGGGAAGCAAAGATTATTTTCTCCATTATTTCAGAGTACAGTGCTCATATGCCCTACCCTAAGGGAAAAGCTCTTCTCCTTTTCATAAAAAAAAAAGGAAATCAAACACACATACTAGAGATGCAGTAAGCTATAACTAACTTCAATAAAGTGTATTTAAACAGATTTATTTTAAATGCTGATCTTGATTTTTGTATAAAACTGGTACAACTGGCCATAGAAGAAAAAAGGAGCTTATCCCACAAATTTCTGTTTTATTCCCTGCTTTTACACACAGTTAAGAAAGCATCTATAAGGATGGGAGACTATGACTCCTGCATGTGTAGAGATACTTTTATACTGGGCTGACTTCATAACTAAGACTCTTTTTCACTTAATTCAACCAGATTAGATTGTGGTACTGATTACGATCATATCCACAAATCAACATTCTAACTGAGTTTCCATGGAAACACTATATGCCCCGTCTTCTTTTTCGACAAGGCTATGCCTGTTTAACAAGTTTGCCGAGGACAACATGTTTTCTTTAAGTTACATTAACTGGAGCCAATACTTCCTAATTACATTACCAACAGAAACATTTACAGCAGTACTTTTACCATGGGAAACCCTCCATCGTTCAGCCCATCTTCATCTCTGAGAAATAGGAAACATCAGCATTGCCATTGCTTAAAATGTGTTAAACGGTCTTATATTTATAAAATAATCTCTATTATTAAATGACAACATTGGTCTTGCTTTACAATCTTCATATAGAAGTCCTTTACTCCCCAGCATCTAGATTTCTGTGAAACTTCCATCAGAGAACATCTGCCTAGGAAGACAGAGTGGCCCAAGCACTAAACTGAAGTTAGAAGGCTGATGCTTCCTTGCTCTGCTATTCACCTGTTGTGCAACCGTGATCAAATCACCTAACTTTTCTGTGCTTCCTTTTTCTGTTTGTGAAATGGAAGGAGACTTCCCCTTCTATGAAAAGTGATGTGAATTTTATGACTGAAAACAATAAGAATTAAGTATTTTTACAGTCATACGTTATAGATTAGGGTGCAATCCAGACACAGGCATGCCAATTTGCATGAAGCTCTCTTAGATGAGAAAGCTGTGGGAGGATTTGGTCTTTAAAATGGTAAGATGGAATGGGAAACCTTTTATCCAGAAGCAAAGGTCACTCTTCCAACAACACTGGATCTATTGCTTTATAAAAAGTTAGAAAATAAGAACATTTTCAAAGCATATCCTCATCAATTTTTAGTCTACAACTACAAACAGCAGAAATAGTTTGTAGCTTTTTTTTATCTCTCACAAAGAGTGACTTTCTAGAAGTCACATGGTGGCTGTACAGTAACTTCAATAGAATGTAATCACAAATAAAAGAGAGTGGTTTTCTTATTTGTGGTTCCAGAGAAAAGCTTGAAAGTCTGAATCCTACAAGTATGAAAAAAGAGACGGCACAACACATACTTTTTTTTTCAGCCACACCCAACAGCAAGCTCCTCCAATTGATCGGCTCCTGGTCAAAATAGCCTTGGCCTTGCCCACCACCCCAACCATGACCACCTGGGTG
>JAVSBS010005696.1:0-18657 GCA_033124195.1 Coracias cyanogaster | reverse complement strand
TATATCCCTGTTTATGAGGTGTCCATGATCATCAAGTAATGGGCCAATGTTGTTTCTGGCCTGCCTTTTGCTATTAACATACTTTAAAAAAGGACTTTTTATTATCCTTTCCAGTGCAGGCCAGCTTCAACTCTGGTTGAGCTTTAGCTGCATGGATTTCTGCCCTACAGTGGTAAACAGCATCCATGTAGTCCTCCCATGTCATCTGTCCATCTTTCTACTGGCTGTACACCTTCCTTTTATGCCTTAGTTGAAGTAGGAGATCCCTGCTTAGCCAGGGTGGCCTTCTACCTTGCCTGCTTGACTTACAGCACTCAGGAATTGCCTGGTCCTGTGCTCTTAGGAGGTGGTGCTTAAAAAGTGACCAGCACTGATGGACCGCAGCACCCTCAAAAGCTTTTTCCCAGGAGGTCTTACTAAGCGGTTCTCTAAGCAACCTGAGTTCTGCTTTCCTCATATCCAGAGTTGAGGTCTTACTGTTGGTTCTTTGAACTCAACTGTTCCAACTCTGCTGAAACACAGAGATGGAGATAAAAAGGACACTAAACAATGTATTGTCATTTTGAAAAGAGAAAAGGATAACACGTCTCAGCCAAAACACTAGAAACCAAGGCCAGCCCTGCCATTATGTTCCAAAATTACATACTGCAGAAGGGAATGAAAGCAAATGAAGAATACCAAAATATACTTTTTATTGACCAAGACAGCTATAGTTGTACAGGCAGGGGAAGGCCAACTATGTTGGGAACTTTGAGACCATGCCCTAAATTAAATAGTATTAAAATAGAAGTTCCTTTGGATAAAAAGGGACTGTATTACATGATAATAAATATTACCTGTATGCTTTAGCAACACTCAGTGGTGATGAAGCAGAAAGCAGATATAAATATTGAAGATGAAAAAAAATGAGATCAACATTTACATGTTGTCTGAACTTTAGGACTAATAATCTACTTTTATACAGTATTTTTTCTTTACATTTCCCACAGGCATTCTAACTGTTGTTACAAATTATTCTCTCAACTAATGTATGTGCTCTACCCAGAAAGTTCATCCTTCAGCATCTTAGGGGACAGAAAAACAGAAACCACGGTTACAAGACTGAAGATAACTTTGGTTAGTAGAAACAAAAACTAGGTGTCATTTAGTATTATGACTGTCAGACCTTCACCATTTATGCCAATCTTACTAAAACATTTTCTCTCTTTCTTAGCAGACAGCATGTCAGCCAGTTGGTATAATCCTCCTAACAGTTATACTAAATCTCAGTAAACAATTTCCCTTTTTACTAAGTCAGGAAAAGGCAAATATTATATACTGCAGATACATTAAAAATTGTAATCAATATTAAAAAACCGTATTCTATTAATGAGAAAAGAAACGATAGAAAGAGGGCCTTTTCTGCTTCTCAACATGAAAACAGGAAACCAAAACAGACATACAGAAGAATACATCATCAAAACAGACAAGGTAATAATGAACAGGTTAAAAAAAAGTGCAAGAATAGTGAAAGCATGACATTCCTTAAAGATTTCAATCTTTGGTGTCTTTTATTTGCCATTAGGTTATCCCAGCCAAATTGCTTCATTACTGCTGGTATAAAGTGTACACCTACATAAACACGGTTTTATTAAAGCTTCATTTGATATTTCATAACTACAGGTTTGAGATGTTTTGGTTTTTTTCTTTTGCTTTATGCAAATGCCTTTTGTTTTACTCCTGCATAAGTTTCCTCCCAGGGTAGCCGAAATCCTTAATCATCAGCCCAATATTTCTCTCCCACATTACACATTTAAGAATCAAGTTCCCTGACTTTTAAGAGTTATGCTTACACCAGAAGGATCAAGAAGTTTAAATTTCAGTACCTATTAAAGGAATTTAATTATCCAACCAGTTTCATTTGGATACACTGTTACTGTTCTTTGCTAATCTATACCATATTTTGCAGTGTTGTAATTCTCATTAATAAAATGCCCTCTGAAAGAGTTTTTTCTTGTCTCTCTTTTTTTTTAAAGAAGAAAAGACCTCTCAGTGGTCTATTTTATACATTCTGAGCAGAAACATCATTATGCTTTATACTAGCTAGGTTTCCCAAGCATTTATCATATCAGGAAACAGCACAACTAGCTAAACTTGAGGGTTGAGAAGTCTATCTATATACCTGACCTACCCTGCCACTTCATTTAAAACATTCTGTGGAGAAAAAGGGATTTTAAAAAACAAACTTGGTGTTTAAAACCTTTTACAGGTTAAAAATAGGAGAGGGGAAGAAAAAAGGATAGCAGCATGCCATGTGATCTCTAGGATGTGGTCATACGGGGGACTCTGATGCCTGCTGCTGTAGGAGTTAAAGCAGTAGGGATGACACAGAAATCTGGAGAGAACAAAGAAACAAGAGATCAGCACACCATGTACTGCCTCGTAAATCTTATCTGCCATTGAAATGAAGGACGGCAGCAGCAAACACAGGTATCTGGTGCACTCTTGTTCACAGGAGTCATATGGAAAAAGTTTACAATATCCTTACTCCACGGTGAAAGGGTCCCATAAGTAACAAACACTGGCATTCCACATTCTACTCATCTATCACATTCAGAGGTCTGCTGGTTACAACTGCTACATACCACTACTCAAGAAGGTTATAGTCTGGTATCATGCATGTTATAATGTAGTTGGCGGATGGCACCTCATACTTTACCTTCTCTAAGACAATTAACATTCTTTCAGGAGTTACAGGCTTCAAGCTTTGCTCTTTTTTGAGAAATTCGATCAAAGGGAGACACACCATCAAAGCCTGAATCCAAAGCGACTGAGCACTTCAGTCCTGATCCAACAGAATACTTATGCTGACTTATGCTGACATTTAAATCCATGAACATTACACATTCGATGATTATCAGCTGCATAATTTTAATGCCAGGCTATTTAGTACCTTGCTTGAATTAATTTTAAAAATTCCCATGGCTATTTCCAAGGTGTTGCAAGAATTACAGAAAATTTAATTACTTGACTTCTTACTGCAGTAATTGTCATCCCTGTTTCTGCAAGTTCTCATGTTCAAGTGGCTACTAGGGCAAAGAGAAAAAGAGTCCTTTTGAGTCTCTAAACACTGGAGTTCCCAACATTTAACGGTGAGTTTTACTTCACTACTACAATTTGCACAAAAGGAATTATTGAAGTGGGAGTTCTGTTTTGTAGCACAATTCGTAAGCAGCAGTTCAAAAACATTTGCTGCACTTGAAAATCTCTCTTCATATACCAAGAATATTTCAAAAACCTTTTACAGGAACTTGTTTGAGAAAAATCCTTCCAATACTTACATGAACCGGCCTAGTAAATCCATGACTCAGAATGCACAGGAAATTTATATTTTGTTCTGAAGTCCAGGGTGAGATATACCCATGAATAGAAATTCTTAATAAACGTAAAAATAAGAAAACAAAAACACTAAGTAAAAGCTTAGAAAAGCACTTTGGTGTGGAATGAATAAGCTACCTAGAACAATAGTGAGTGATCTCAATTTTAACATGTTTAAGAGCAGACAAAAAGCATCTAAAATGTCAAGATAAATTGTACACCTGTCCTTATTTTTACATGTATTTTTCTAGCTCCTGTTTTTATTCCTTTCATTTCAGTCAGCTTTATGTCAATATATTTTTCTATTTACAGTAACAGCAAAATGAATTCATTAATTAACTGTAGTCATACTGGAGATACATTTTATCTATGGATGCTCAGCATGTATAATACGTGGTTGTCATTAGTCAGGAAATTATTGAAAATTGAATCTGCACCCCTGCTGCTACTTGTGATGGAACAAATATTCTGCTGACACATAATCTGCCCCTTGCTGCAACTCCATCTAAATTGCAGTTAAGGTAAAGAAGCCCAGCATCTCTATTCCCCGTGCTTCTCCTCATTCTGAAGGTCTTCCATCCCTTTTAAAAAATTTCCTATCTACCCAAGCAAACTGTAAGGATCGTGCTGGAGCATTTTCCAAGTAACCCCTTCTCACCTTCATATATTTCTGTTCATTTAGTTATGGGAAAAGCAATACAAGCCAAAATAAACTCCTAACAATATTAGAGTCATAATATCACAACAAACTGCTGACCGACCTACCTATGGGACTGAAAATCTTGTATCACTGCAGTGGAGCAAAGAACTGAAAAAAAACTGCAGAGAAGGGACTGATCCAAACACTTGTCTACAGATTTACCAGCAACTTCCTGCAACTAGTAGGGTGTAAAGTCTGCCCAGCTACCCCTGCCCCCACCTTGAATTTCCACTTAAATGCAGTATGTTCCAGTGTCGGGGGTTCTAGGGGTGTCAGAGGAAGGTGTAAAAATTCCCATAAATCATAACTATGGAAAAGAACCCTGCCCACAGGGAAAGGTTTTTCTCTGTAACTTGTGTCATTAGTGGTTGATTAAATCCCTTCAGAGTGGAAGGTTATATCCCTTTTAAATGATTTTATGCCCCATGAGGAAACAATGTCTCCAGATTATATATGAATCCTACTAATCTTTTGGCCCGAGGATAACCTCCAACCATGCATTTCACAGACTAATTACGCACTGGGTAAACAAGTACCCGATGGACCGAAGCAAGGCAAGATAAGCCACTGAAAACTGGGCTCTTCCCCTCAAAATTAGGGATGCAAAATACAAAATCACAACTGCCTACTTCCTCATTTCTAGAGTTACAAAATATTGTTTCTCACCTTAAAGAGATACCACCAAATAATTCATAACTGCCTAGGGCCTGAAACAAACAACTTTTTAGACATCGTGACGTCTCCTTATGCTGTGTGATAACCAAGATTTAACGTTATTAAACTCTAGAAACTCTAAACCCACCTCTTCTGGAAAATGTGGCCAGCTTTTTAAGGCATGAGAGGATCTTGAGCTCTCAGAGTACAAGGACTGCCTTTGAAGAAAGAAAAGGATGAGGGCTTCAAGGGTTTCTGATGTCCTGTCGTCTTTTTTTGCACAACATTGACTCATAGCTGGAAAGGGTAAGATCTTTCTCCATGATGGATTACTACATTTTTTTAAGTGCCAGTTAAAGGGGAAGACTTTTCTCAACAAGGTATGGGCTGTTTCACTAACAAATATGAATTATTTTTTCTTCTGACCCAAAATGAAGAGAAGCCTGCATTGCCCGGAGTTGCATTTAGTGTCTTCAGCAAGAGCTTCGCTGTTTTACCAGTCTGGAGACAGGCATTAGTAAGGAGAAAGAGTATGCCACTTCCTTGTGAGGAAACACCTTCCAAGTTAAAGCACAGCTTTAACACTTTCACACTCAAAGCAGAAGGAAAATATATCTAATAAAGAGAACGCACAGCAATTGTCTGCTGGGGTCTTAGGAACATTTTTTCATATGATCAAATCCGCCTGGCCTTGATACACAATGCAGTGGAATCCGAATGCTGTAGCTTTTAGAAGTTTGAAATATTTAAATTGTTTCCTTTCTGCTAGAGTTTAATTAATGTAATGTCTTCCTGTTAAAGACAGGATTCTTACACACACTACGTCAAGGCAGACGGCAGTAACTGCTGCAACAAAAGTGTTCGCTAGAAGAGCTAATACTGAGCTGTCCTCCCCAGCCACCAGGGATAGGGTATCAGTCCACCGGGTTGTCTTGCTCTTTGCAATGGGAAACAGATCTTGTTACAACACGGCACAAGTTAATTTAAGCAGTCACAATAACACAGTTGCTGCACCACATCAGACAACTGAAAAGAATCCTGCTGGTTGCTCAAACGGCCAAAAGTAGAATAGATTTCATGGTTATTCTGTTCCTGGCAAATCTCTACCTGTGTCACAACTATAATTTTCACCACATCAGACTTCTCTGTCATAACCAAAGTATTATTACTAATAAATGGGAGTAGGACATGGATTATAGGTTGGGGAAATTTCTGTTTACAAAACATGCATATTCAGAGTTCTGAATATAAGGAAAAAATAGCCACATCTACACAAAAAGCAAATAGGCAGATTTAATCATATGTTTCCAAATCTGAACTCGGCATGAAGATTTTCAAAAAAGTAATAACTTCTTATACCACAGTTCAGAGTACATTAGACAACCTCTACATTATTGTTGGAACAGAACCTCCCACAGTGTTTAACGTTCAGTGACCTTGTCCTACGAATATCTCTTTAATATGGTGTGTGCTAAAAAATAATACAATTATAGTTGCAAAGACTTACCTAAAATAAGAGAGGCAGTTCAGAGGCACTCTTTGAGTCCTCTGACACAAGCTGTTGTGGGAGCTTGTAAGCCCCCTTGGTCAGAAAAACATTAGTTGAGAAGGAAAAACAACGTAAAAAAAGAAACCCTTTGAATTCATGGCCCAAAATAAAATCTTAGATACTGAAGAGAACTTAAAAGTATGAAAAAGTCTTATCATACTAGAAAAAAGTAACATCATAGCTAGTACCTCCTGCAATATAATAATGAAAGTCATGAAAAGGGCTATCATTGGTTCAAGAGATGGGTTCTTGCAAGGACAGAGGGATGTCATCTCAAGCAACAAGTATCTGACCTGAATTTGTTCTCTGAATGAGCTAAGCAGCTATCAAGGGTACAAGTTCTAAGGACAATGATATTTTATAATAGCCTTTTTACATTTACTTCTGTATTCATGAAAATTATTCACTGGTACTATTTAAGATAGGACTGTTTGTATATGTACACACCTACACGGGCTCGGAAAGGAAATAGCAAACAAAAGTATTATGCAATAAAGGTTAGAGAAGCTCTAATCTGACGTTCATTTAAATACATTACAGCTGATACTTAAACTTATCTTCCTATCCCTTTGTAAAGTTGGAGTTATTTGGTATGGCTGTGGTACAGTAGACCTCTCCACTAAATCACAAACTTTCATCCTGCGTCAGGGTGACGTGTCATCCATCAAGAGTGTCAAGGACAGTCTGGTTTGCCATTTGTAGCAATGATCCTAGTAATCCTCGAGATGAGCAGTCATGTTTGCAGAACGTCTGTAGTTCTATGTTCTCCTCCATTGCTCAGCAGCATTCACCGTTCTTTTGGGTATCTTGACTAGTGTCAGAACCAATTCAGCCCCTGTGGGTGGGGTTGGCAGAGATCTAAACACCGACTTTCAGTAACTGAAAGATAGCGATGGAGAAGATGGGGCTACTTTCTTCACAAAGATGCATGCTGACAAGACAAGAGGTGATGGAAACAAGTTGCTTCAAGAAAAGCTATCTGGATGTAAGACAAAATTATTAATGCTGAGAACAGTTACACATTGGAGTACGTTGTCCAGAGAATTGATGGAATCTTCCCTGGCTGGAAATATCAAAGTCTAACAGGACCCTGGATAACCTTTTGTAAGACCCTGCTTTCAACAGCAGCTTGGACCCGATGATCTCACTTTCCTACGACTTCCTTCCATAGCACTGCCTATAGCATATAAATTTTGTCCTAGAAAGTGAGCTTTTTATTATCTTTTCAAAAGCACCTAAAAGCAGAATTTGAACCCAAGAAAGCTATGTTACATATATAAGGTCTGAAAGCTTTTGATTGCACAAGTTCCCTCTCCACAGCACAGCTAACAGATGGAGCGATCACATGGCCTTGAAAGACTCTATTATATAACAGATCTCTCATTCCTTTAAACACCTTTGAGTTCCTTCATAATCACAAGTCATTTATTCTTTTATTGTTGTATATGATACAGGATGAATGAATAATGCTGAAGAAGTAAGAAAGAGACAAGTCAAGGCACCATACGAAGACATGAAGTACAGTTTTAATATCACCTGCTTTTTTTTTCTCCAATATCTTTGAAAATAAATAAATTTGTTCAGCATTCTTGGTGACCATACCAGTATGCATGCCATTTTTATAGGAGCCACCAGTTCTGGCTTCCCATGCAAGAAAATCCTGTCAGCACAACTAATGGATGTCAGATGAATAAGCTTAGAAGAGCAAACAAGTGCACTGTCAAAACCATGTCATCAACCCACAGGCTTATTCGTAGCGATATTATACACTCCACTGCCTCCAGTCACAGCCCAGGATAATCAGAATCCATGTTCAGAATCATCTGATCTTGCAAAATTGACACGGCATAGCTAATAATCCACCAGAATGCAGAAACTGGACTGGATTTTAAAAGGCAGCTTTATTTTTGTGCCTTGCGTTCGAGGCAGATTAAATAAATCAAAAAGGCAAAGCTATCAGGTCATTATTTGTACGATACAGCTGTCCAGTTAGAGTTGGCAGACACTCCGTGCAGGGCCTGTTGACTGATTAAGAGGCAGAGTAAGTCTCAGAGTCATAAAAGGCTGGGGGCAGGGAGAAGATTATGATAAAGAAAATGGAAGGCTGATGGAGTAACTCACTAGAAATAGTTGTATTTCTACACGTCATAGACACCGTCTAAAAAAAAACCCAAAACACAAACAAACCACAGCAAGGAAACTGGATGAGCATGTCACAGATTTGAAGCGGGAATCAGAACAAAGTGTTTGTTACTGTCCTACATCAGAAAACTGGAGTGAAGCCTCTGCAAGGTGAAGAACAAGAAAGAGGATGAAAGGTGAGATACTGAAGCATTCAGATTAATAATGATTTTTCTCTCTTCTCTAAGCATCTCCTTGCCAAGCCATGTTTATTTTAACTCTACATTGAAAGCTGTGCCTGTTTCTGAAGCCAACTGTTGCAGAGCAAGAATGTAGAATTCGTTTGAAAGAATTCAGTAATGTAGAATTCAGTATTGCAGAAGATTATAATTTTTGCATAAATACAATTTCATTTTTGAGCGAAAACTAATTAGTAGTTTGTGACTCAAAATAGTTTGCAGTAGTTTGCAGTCTCAAAATAAAACGTTCATTTATACATTTATCATATTTGATGTTATAGTCATACACTGTTAATTCTTTTAATATGGCACTCCCTGTTACTAGTTAATGTTTGATCTCTAAGACCATAAGCATGTCCTTTAATTTCTGAAGATTTCAAGTAATAGCTGACTAAAGTATTTTTCATTTTTAAATAATAAACAGTAAAAATAATTTGAGGCACCTTAAAAACAATGTTACAAAGGGATTTATCATTCTGACTTTCAGTCAAAGAAAATCTAATTATCTGACATCATCTGATTCTTTTTATTTTTAATTTCACACTGTGCATATGAACATAGCTTTGAGTGGCATCTTGTTTTCAAAGTAAGGTCATTAGCAAGATATGAAAGTTAAAACCCGTTATTTTTTTTCAGTTAAAGGTGACCTGAACATCAGGGAGTAGAAGATAATTATAAATACTAATATTACTAAGTACTCCTGTCAACTCATTTATCTTTTTAACTGCCTCTTGATAAATGTTTGATGATTGTGAAGAAACTCGAATCTATGTGAAGTACAGCCGGCATTCAGATAGGGGAATTAAAGCACTAAGTATAAACAGAGATATTTTAAAGAACAAACTTAGAGAAAATGGATTGCTGAAAAAGTACCGTTAACTGTTTTTATAGCAAGGGCTTTGAAGCTTGTTATTCTTCTGATGCTACATTAACCTAATTCCTGTTAGTTAGTACAACTCATGAACACATAGAAAAATAAAAGCTCTACTTGCAATTCTTTTGACCCAAGTTTTTACTACCACAGAAACATTTCAATCCAATAATTTTAGAAAATCTGCCGCATTCCCTTCAAACACCACTGCTCTGCTGTGGTTGCAAATCCTCCTGAAAACCATTTGTATGTAAGATAAAGCCATAGGAAGTACTTCATCGTAAGATCACAGAAGCTTTAACTTCATCCTGCGTTACCGAATTACTTCAATGCTACCCGTGATTTACTAACGTATTGTAAAAGAAACGAACGCTCTTTATGTTATCTACATTAATGTTTGTTACGGAGCTGTATATCCTTTGCCCGTGTTAATGACCTGATATTGCCAAACAGCATTTTATACTAATTTTAATTCTTCTTCCATTTGTGATACAGGTAACTGGCTTTTAGTTTTGAGTATCACGTTGTTTATACATGCAGCTTACGGATGTCCTGACAGATGCCTCTGCCATACAGCTTCAAAGACTGCAGACTGCAAGAACAGAGGGTTTACTGAAATTCCTGCTCATTTACCTCCTGAAATTCAGATACTACAGTTGCAGAACAACCGTATTTGGAGAATCCACCAAAATGCATTCACTGGAACACCTCTGCTCAAAATCTTGGACTTGTCTAATAATTCTGTCTCAAGTGTGGCACCAGGTGCTTTCCAAAAATTACGGTATTTACAGGTTCTAAACCTAACCAGAAATTTGATTCATTACATAGAAAACAAGACTTTCAGTTTCCTCCCACACCTAAAAGAACTGGACTTGTCATCCAACAGCATCATACGTTTGCCTGAGACTTTTGGAAACAGCACAGGGAATATAACATTGCTGTCTGTGAAGCATAACAAACTTCAGAAAATGGAAAGAGTTCTGCTGGAGTCACTTCCAAACCTGAAAGTGGTTCTTTTCAAAGACAATCCCTGGCACTGTAATTGCAATGTCTTTGGCCTGAAACTGTGGCTGGAGAGCTTTTTATACAGAGGTAAGGAATGCTTCTCATTACACACAATGAGCACAAAAACATTTAACCAGCATCTAACTGATCTTCATGACTATAGTTTGACAATTTACCCCACACCTTAGATCATGCCCTCAAATAAGCACACGAAAAGAAACTCTTCTGCACAGGACAGAAAAAAGCTGCTTTCTTAAATACAGGTGGCAAATTACAATCAGAGAGGAACTTTGTATTAGCACAAAGAGAGAAAGTATACACACAAAATCATAGAGTATGTACAAATATGTTCTGGAAACATTTCTGTGTAGTGTTTATGTGCATATATATATATATAATAAACAAGTATACTGGTGCATATACACTTGCTTCAATTCTACCAACATATTTTTTGCTAGAAACCAATTTACTGCTTAAAAGATTTTTACCTGATGCATGAGGGTTAACATCAAGACAGATAGCAATACCAATTACCTTTAGAGAACTCTGGATTCTAAATCCTCTATAGTTTATCACTTAGTAGCGCTTTAATATTTTAATACTTACCAAAAAATGTATGTTAGACCTTGGGCGAGTTTACTCTTGCCTAGTATTGCTTCCTAATTTGCTGTTAACCAGAAGAGATACTAAATCCATTGACAGAAATGTGTAACACCATCACATGGGGAAAAGTTAATTTTACAAATAAAAGCAGAATCATATTTTGGTCACATCTTTTAAATGTGAATGAATATGAGCTATGCTGCAGAAAAGTGAATATGATTTCATTCTAAAGGAATTAAATAATCATAGAAATTAATTTCTTTCTCCCAGGAGGTATGTTCAGACTAAGAACTCAGCAGAGCAGGGCAATTTGCTTTTCTCAGGCTTTGATGCTTGCATGGGATCAAACTCCTGATTACCTATCTGTATATGGAAGTGACACGGAGCACGTTGCAACCTTACGTATGTGAAGATGGTCCAGGTTGCCTGTGGTCGAATGCACTGCCATTTTCAGGCATCAGAACCCTCCAGGCCGGCGGGAAAACTGTACGGGCTACCCAGGGACGCAGTGGTACATCCACTATCTGGGTACCGTAGCGTACCCAGGGATACAGGGGCTGGGGGAGGTAGAGCCAGGGTCTCTGGGTGAGGTCAAGCCACCGCCAGAAGCAACCTTTTAGAAAATACAAAAGGCTTGATTCCTCTCAGGGTTAAAATCTTAATATTTTGGACTGGTAAAATAGTATATTATCCCAGGGCTTTAGTTGTATTTATTACTGGAACAATTCCCTACAACAAATTTCAGCAGGGGTTCTGACTTCTCTGTGTAGAAGAATGTAATGATCCAAGATAAACATAACAGATTATCTTAATTACTCTGCCAGCAACATTAAGTATTGTCATTTATTTTAAAAACCAACTTTGTTTAGAAATTCAGTGATGCCCTTCCATCTTTCCGAACACCGCATAGATTAGTTAAATGAAGTGATATGGAACTTTCATTTTAGCAACAATTTTTAAAGGCAGCCCAAATACTATGTTCTCTTCTATGTTTATATTTCCCTAAAATTACTTGTGTGAATCACACGAAGAAAAATTAGTTACTTTACAAATGAATCTTTCCCATTACTCATATTGTATACTTATGATAAAATAGTACTGTGGCTCTACAGATATTTCTTGCAAAACATTGCTAGAGATGGAACATTTTCTGCATCTAAAAGTATCGATTGTTGTGTCCAATATAATACTAAAAGATCTCAGGATTTTTAGCTGAATCCAGCTCAGACAATTGACATTTGATGCATACCTGTAAATAATTATAGAGAATGCTTCAGTCCGGTCTTCTATTCCAAGCACATATATTTAGTTACTTAAAACCATAGAAGGATCACAGTTGCAGGACTTTGAATGTGGATATAGATAAAACTCAAATTAACACGTTGGAGGTGTCTGGAACCACGCTTTAATTTGACTATTAAAGATCAAGAAACAAGCTGCTATGCTCACACCTGTCTTGGAATGTTCATGGAGTAGTCTCCAGATGCCAGTTTGGTTCCATCTATTCAGTACCTTTCTCAAACAAAGTCTTTTCAGGATTAAAATTTCTATGCCTGACTTCTGATGATGGGTGGATTATTTTGCATAGAGAAGAGGAAGAAAATTCAGCTGGTTTGATTAGTTAATTTTAAAATCTATATAAACACAGGTTTTGGCCTTGTTGACCCCTTGAGACGTTATATCCCTGATGCCACGGTGAGAGAAACCTGAAGGCTACATGTGGGGGGTGTTCCTCTACATGCTGAGGAACAACTGTGTGATTTACTGGGACTGAGGCTTCCTACTTCACTTCCCATTACACTAAAACCTTCCTTTGGGAGAGAGAAGAATCTGGCTCTAAGCAATCATGAGATTTACCATTTGAGCAGGGTAGTAAATTGAATAAACTTCACTCCTTTAGCTGTCCGTATATTTTCTTACCATGAGCCTTGCTTCAAAAAAATTGCTCATGTATACATATAAAACTTACCGAACTTTCTCTTTGCTTCATTACACTTAGCTTGTGATGTCAGAACAACGATTATTTCAATGCATATTTCAATCAAGTGGAAAATCTTTACCAAGTATATTGTTTCCATTTCTCTTTACAAAAAGAAGTAATGGTATTAATTTGAATGGAATAGATTTCCTGTTAACAATACCTCCTTGTTTCCATTTATGACCTAGTTCTTTTATACTAATATTGTTTTTTATTTTTATATCCATAAAATCATAGATAACTTAAGTCCTGATGAAATGCTTCTTGCAAATATTCTCTTATATGAGTGTATGAGTGTAATAATCTCACCAGTGATCTACCTGGGAAAAGATCTTGAAAAATCTTGAAAAGTATAAAGTCAAAGCAGACGAGAAATTTTTTTCAGGTTTCTGTTAATTTTACATTAATTCAGAAACCACCAAATCTTAAAACCATAAATCCTTTTTTTTTTTTTTTTTCCAGGAGGAATAAGCGATGGCATTATCTGCTCAACGCCAGGGATTCGGAAGGGGAAGGACCTCCTCAAAGTTCCCTATGAGCTGTTTGGAGCATGCCCTCTAACAACAGCTCACGCTCACCTGGCTAGCGTTCACCACCACAGCTTTGAGCACCGGAGCTCTCTGAAGCATGCCCACCACAACGAACATGGGGAAAGCAGCCGCTCAAACTGTGAACCCAAACCAAAGCCAAGGCCCGTTAGTTTGCGTCATGCAATTGCCACTGTAGTAATAACTGGAGTTGTCTGTGGAATTGTGTGTCTAATGATGCTGGCAGCTGCTGTTTATGGTTGTGCCTACGCTGCAATTACTGCTAAATACCACAGAGAACACTTGGCCCCGGTCAGACAGCATGGGACTCCTGAGGAAAAAGTACCATTTGATAATTCCTTGGCTTGAGTTCATTCTGTCTTTGGTTTCTTGAAAATAAAGCCCTCACTTCAGTTAAAAAGCCTGGAATCTAAATAGGATTGATTTAATAGTAACGCCTGCTTGTTTTTTTCTTTTTCACTTTTTAATGTAAAAATATGTATTCTTTGGTATATATATTAAGACTTTATGTAGAGGAGCGTAAGCTTATTTCTGCTTTGTAGATGTATATTATGAAGCCACTTTTTAAGGCTGAGTGTTTGAGATAATGAAATTTTGATGTAGCCACTTACATTCTCCATTACTAGCTTGTGATGTACTGTTAGTACAACATATGAGCTACAGCCAGTAGCCAACATGAGCGAGCTATCTGCAAAGGAAAATACAAAATAGCTAAAATGACTGACCATATTTTGAGATCTTAGAATATCTGGTATGGATCCAGAAATACAGGTCACAATCAGTTTTTGAAATGGCCAGTCTATACGCTGCCACTGATAACTTAAACGTGTTAAAAACATTTCCAAATACATTTTTGCCACCTTCCCATCTGCTCTAGAAGACAATAATTAAACATTACATCCATTATTTAACAAGTACCCTGTTAGCTATCACATATCCTGTTAACTATGGCATACCATTTTTTAATTACTTAGTAGGGAAGAAAGAGGAAAGCTGAAAAAATGCCCAAGAAGAAATGCTACGCTGCTTCAGATACAAGCCCTGAAATGAGCACGCACAGCATATACAAAGAGCCCCTACCCGTTATCCTGCTGGCATACATGCTACAGACATTCCTGAAGCTCCTTATTCCCCAATCCACACATAAGCGTTTCGCTTTGCAAATGTCAGGACTGCAGATGCAGCTCCCACCACAGTGCCGCCCTTCACTACGGAGGGTACCACAGTTGCGTGTTTACACGTTCTCTCTCACAGAGGCAACATTCAGCTGAAGTCATTCAAGGGTCCCCTCTAACTTTCCGCAGTGCAAATTTGCCATCAGAGGAAATCAAAGCCGAAAGTATTGGAGTAATACAAGTTTAGAACAGAAAGAAGGCACGGAAGTATTTTTAAAATAATTCTTAGAAATTATTTTCAGGCAACGGCAGAGATTAGCAATGCCATCTACCCTTTCCAAGACTAGATAAAATACATCCAGGCATTTTGTGTCAGATGTCTGATGTTTTCTTAATCTCTACAGTGAGAGTTACAGACTTGTCTAGGTGGCTAATGCAGCTAAGACTATGCTTACTTATGGTCTTAAAGTTTTTCTTCACATTTATCCTAAAACCGTGGTGAAAATCTTGCCACTTTATTCCAGTGGGTGGAGGACTTGAGGCCAGTGGCTGAGTAACAGTCTGCAATGAGGGCAAAAGGAAGCTGTGCCATGGCGCTCAGAGACCCCCACTCTGCTTCCAACAGCTGGATTCCAAGACCAAGTTCTGTAACTATTCCAAGAACAGCCTCAACTGAGTAATGGGTTATATGGCAGGAGTCACGTAACCCTTGCTCTTATCTACTTAGTAATAATTGCAACCTAAATATTAAAGCTCATTCCTGCATCTGCAGTTACTTTCATGTCCAGAGAAAATTAAGCATCTCAGTCTTAATCCAAACCTAGCAGACACTGAAAACAATCAATTACCATCTGTCCTCTTTTTTTTTTTTAAAACTGCTAAGCACTTCACATTATTATTAGGCTCTCTTCATTCTTCTCTGTCCTGAACTAAATAAACCAAGCTGTCACAAATCTTCCTGGAAGGCCACATTCTCCAAATTTCTTTTTCCTGCATTCCCTGGAACCTTTTCAGTTCTACATTTTGTTTAAAATGTGGTACCCTAGACTGGGTGCATGACTTCATCATCAGTGCAGAGTTTTTAAAATATTTCTATTCAGGCTCTTTAAATCTGATCTCTTGATGATGTATATCAGAAGCAAGTTTGCTTTTTTTTCCCCTATTAAATACCCAAGTAAAGCTTAGTGAATAACCTATTTTCCGAGCTAAGTCATTTCAGTGTGTAGATCTGCTTTCTCTGCACTTTTATCCATTTATTGCAATAACATTTGATAAGGCAAAACACAGTTTTTCATGTAGTGAAGACTGAAGTGTTACAGGATAGGAACCTACTGCCCATGGGCCAAAAACTGAGTTCAGAGCCATGCCAGTTCAGTGCTTTCTACCGTGGCAACCCAAAATAAGCACAGTTGCACTTAAACTGCAGATCTTAAGAGAAAAGATAACAAACCTCTGACCTCCACAGGGATTTCACCCACAGTGTTTCTAATAGCTCAGATAAAGCAATGCAGCTTCCATCACAAATAAGTTCACACTTCTGATATGTTCAAGCAAAGGAAAAACAAGACCTGACTTGAAATTTCCAAGGAATGACTAGAGAATCTTCCCAGCCCTTAAAAACCAGTACTACAACAAAAACCTTTCAGGCTTTCCTTACTGTAACACAGTTTATTTAAAAAAAAAAAAAAAAGAGAGAGAGAGAAGGTGAGGAAGAGGCAACGGAGGGCACAACATCATTTAAAGAAAGTCTTCCCAGGTCACATTTAAGATGCTCTGTGGATTTTCATGCATACATATGGCTGTAAATTGATATGGAGTTCTGCAAGAAAGCAAACTATTCCATATTTCTATTAGTTCACTCTGTTATGGGAGTAGAGCAAGCCAATCCATGCAAAACCTGATTTATACTTTATAACTTGCTGTTTGCTAAAGAAAGGAAAAAATCATCCCAACAAAAAACCCCAGAGAAATTGTAAATATACAGTATTTACAAATGTGCTTGCAATTAATGCATTCCAGTTATTCACGATGACAAGCTAATAGAGACATTCAACAGAGCAATGTAGTGATTCAATTGCTTAAATTAATAAATTCAAAATTTATTTACTTTGCAGTACAAGAAACAGAATGCTCAACTACTGAAAAATAGAGATAAAAGGAACAATTTATTGTCCATAACAATTACTGACTACAAGTGGAAGACTAGATCTAGGGATTCCTCAGAAAACTGCCCTTAATTTGTAAAGTTTAGCAATGGACATCTGCCACTGAAATGAGTGGTCTGCACAGATTTATCTTTCAGATAAAGGTTCCTGAGAAAGCTTTGTTTTTCCAGCAATCTCGTGGGAGGTATTATAGGAAGCACAGTATTTTTTTCTAATCTCTGTGAAAAACACTCTTCCCCCAAAGCCTGCAAAATATCAGGACACACTACTCTGCAAGGTATTTTCGATGATAGAGAAATACACATATTGGGGTATTCTTGTCCTTCATACAGAGGCTCCCCATATTCCTTTGTTTTCAGAAAAAGAGGTTTTCTAAGATTTCAGTTTAGAACAGAGATTAAAAACTACAATATGCTGATGTTCTCTGCATAAAACATCCTTAGTATCTATATTGAAAGAAACAAAGCTTAAACTGAAACACACTTGCTTTCCATACGTGTCTTTCCACCCAGAGCTGGCAAAAAGTCAACCAAAATTCAGCTTCATTATTCCCTAGTAATACAATATCCAAACAAAATCAGGATCCTTCTTCTTGAATGTCAAAGTAGAACATTTAGTGACATTGTACATCGCTTATCTACCATTAACAACACCAACAAAAAAATACCAATTGTTGCCTAAAACCATTTACTTTGCTGGGAAGAAGACAAAGACACACAGGCTTTAGTTAAGCATCCAGAAAATACGCCGACTTCTACACCTTTGGTCTCTGAACTTGGCTGAAAGTGGCATAGTCCAAATAATAAGAAAAGTCTTGATGCTTCCTGGGTTTATATTACCTGAAGTGTGACTGTATGGTCCCCAGAGGGATAAGCAGCAACATCAATCATCTGGATGTGGCAGGAAGCCACAACCAGGAAAAAGGAGGAGGAATTAGAAACCCATAATAAACAAACCAACAACTGCATGCTTCATAGCTATCTACAATGAAAGCTGCGGTTGGTGTCTCTTCCTGATCACAGAGGGATCTCCCAAGGGTTTAGGGCTCTGTGTATGTTGAATCCTTTGCATCAGGCTGCCATCCTCATTTCAAGACACAACAAACATATGAGAAAACACTGTTAATATTTGGAAACGCGTATACTGGGGGGGAAATAAATTAGTTAATCCCCAGTACTTAAACTAGTAATAATGTCTTCATCTATTATGTAACTACAGCTTTCATACTTGCATAGCACTAGCTGAAGTTTTCAAAAGGATCTGACAGCTTATTTGCTGCCTCGTTCTGCAATCAGGGATTTCTTTCGCTAGCGGCAGAATTCTTTAGCCAAGTGTCCCGAGAATCTGACTGCTATGAGATTACAAGAATCCTCCTCCTACCCAAATTACATAGTACTAAAACCCAAATAACCAAACAAATTCCAACAAAGCAGAAATGCAGAAGCAAAAGGTAGAATGCTCTATGCAACTTACTATACATCTTAATACGACACATGTTAGGATGCTGTTCTAATTCATCCATCAGAGCCCCAGATTCTCTGAGAACAAGTGGTGAGGAACATCCAAGAATTAGATTAATCTGGGTTAAATTCTCAAGGCAATACGAGCAGAGAACTATCTTTAAAAGCCCTGTGAAATGCTGGAGCCCAAGTTGTGGGTCCCAAGTTGGAGTTGGCCTGTGGATGAGTCACAACCCAGCAGAATGTTTTGTTTTCCCCACTGGCTTCATGTTCCAGAGGCAGAACCTGGCCC
>JAVSBS010005695.1:0-49397 GCA_033124195.1 Coracias cyanogaster | reverse complement strand
ATGACTATTACATTTATTCTTCATCAGACCATTGGTGTGGTTTAACAAACTGCTCTTGCTTTAGTGATGATTCAGTACTGTGCTGGTTTTGTGGCTCCTTGTAGCAGTTGGTATACCAAGTGGCTAAGCGTGTGCCTCAAAGCAGTAGAGCAGAGTACACAAGCCCCAGGTCATTTCTAAAGGTTTCTATTAATTTAAACAGGAGCCAGGCACCCTAGTAGTTAAAAAAAAAATCTAGTCCTTGCTTCTTAGTATGTCAGTCACGTATAGCAAACACTCATTTTCCCTGAATCTTGAAAGAACAAGACAAGCTCTGTGGATAAAGTAAAGCTAGTGATGTTTGGAACAAAAATAATTTACAACTGGCATTTAAGCCACTGCTGGCAATGACCATCTAATTGAAGGGACCTCATTTGTTACACAAGCCACGCAGGAGCTCATTGCAGGACAGCAAACTAATCACTACCCACATGTAAAAAATAGGGGAATAGTTAGGTCTTCATTTTATTTTGGGTGCTTCTACTTTTATGTACCCAGTTTGAGAGAGACTGCCATGAGAAGGTCAAAAGATTGAGGGAGAAGCAGAGACTTAGATGGAGTAATCTGTCCTTTAAACTACAGACATGTTGGTGTAAGAGGATCTTGGCAACGCCTTCAATAATATGAGCAGGAATCCATGGTTGCATAGTTGGAATTTTTTTTTTTTCCTGTTGTGCTGACCACTCTCTGTTGCATTTAAAATACATTATGTCTTCAAGAGAATGGTTGAAGATCCCTGCAGGAAAGAAGGAACAATAGATAGGTGACCCTTGTAGATTGCATGTATAGTTAGTTTTTATGGTTCTTGCCTTGAAACCAAAATTCCACCTCAGAAAAGAGAAGAGCCAGGGCCTGAAACCACAGCAGTGTGCATTCAGACTAGATCAGAAACAGGGACAGGGGTTCAGCTTCTCCAGTCTCATGACAGGTTGTCTGATGCAAGGATGCCTTGAGAAAGATAGCAATTGCCTCTGCTGCCACATTAATCTTGGAAAGTCTCATGTTTAAACACAGGGTTTTTTGCCAAGAGGAAGATCTGTGCTTCATGCTTGATTAAAACCTTGTAGTTCTTCTCCAGGATTCCTTTTCTGGATAAATGACATATGCTGAGGCCCCACTGGGCAAGCTAGTTGCTTTGCTGAGCAGGTGGAAGGAAGAAGATGACAAACCTCTCTGAGGTACTGGTCATTCTTCAGGAAAAAGGGTGATGTTGTTGCATGATGCTATTGCAGGCCGGCTTTGAAATTCAGCCTTTCGTTCAGCTTTCTCCAGCCCTCTCAGAGTTGGGACCAGCCCAATTCAGCAGTACTGCTGTTGTTGCTTACTACAGCTCAGTGCTGAGATGTACTTGACAAATTTTCACATTTGCCCCCTGGAAGTTCTGGTAAAGCTCACTAAGGTGGTGAAAGTTGGTATCAAGCCTGGGACAGACCAATTAAAATGGGAAGCCTGTTTCAAATATGTGTTTCTGCTTTTTGTCAGAGTTGCTGTGGAACTTTGTCCTCAGTTACTGAGGAGCTGAACTCCTGCCCCAATTAAAAAAAAATAAATGGGTCCTGTAATGATTAAATTAGTCATATTCTTTGGTCTGGAATCAGAGAGCTTTTCAGCACCTTCATGTTCTGGGTGCACAAGTAGATCCAGGGAGTATTGCTTTGTGCTGCAGCACAGGTACCCTTATTATTAATCTGTAATTGCATAACCAACACTTGGCAAAGACAGCACTTATTTTTGGTGATTGCACAGTAATTATACTCAGCTGATTCCAAATTTCAAAAAAATGTTCTTTGCAACACTAATGAAAAATTTAATAGTTATATTCTGTAATTTACAGTTTATTTGTGATGAGAGTGTCTGCTGCAGGTCAGTTAGTGCTGCTGCTCGCTTGGGTTTTGGCTCACAAAGTGAAATTATATGACTGTATAAAGTTTCATCTGGCTATTAGGATTCATTGCACTGTAATCTGGTTTTGTTTCCTTTAAAACAATTACTGGCAATTACATAGTTTGATGGTGTTAGTCAGGATTTATGCTGATGTAACTGAGATCAGCTTCAAGCTCAAAGGTTTGCAACTACAGTGGGGAAGGATGTAGAAGTATTTGTGGGTTGATTACTTACTACATGGTTTGTTGTCAGCCTCTCCTTGTAGGCTGACAGTGACAGATTGCACTGTCAGACAGAAGCTTGAGACTGAGCGAGTCAAAGAGCCTGGGCTTGCAGTGCTGGAATTCTCAAGCCAAAGGTTGGGCGATAATGGTGAGGTCACTGTGCGTTATTTCAATATACATTCCTATCAGGGAGGAGACGCCAACAGACTGAAATACAAGCCACGTTAAATACACAAAGTTTCCTTGACTGTAACGTTGCCTAGTTTTGCATATGATGGAACATTTTGAGGACACTTTGTGTTTGCTTTACAACTGGTGAGAGCTTTGGCAGGAATTATATTCTCCTTGTGTACACTTCTAAGCAAAGATATGGCAGAATGTCAGCATCCCAACAGGAGACTGTCTGAACACAACAGAAAAACAGTGTCTGGAAGGGACTGGGAGGAGAAAAAGAGGCTGAATGCAATTGAATTATAATAGGATGATGATTAAAATTCCCCTGGCTTCTGAAATGGGTGTATAACTGGGTCTTGACTGAAGGCATGTGTCTGTTTTTTAAGACAGCTGAGTGAAAATGGCCATTCATATCTCTGACCAGCCTTGCAAACATGCATACCTCCGAGTGCTACGGAATCTTCTATCACCTTCCCATTTAGGAAAAAAGCATAAAAGCAACAAAATCAAAATACCACTTGTATTATCAGTCCGGAGGTTCATTGTTCTCTTTTTACTCCGTAAAGTAGAAATAAATGTGGTTTCAACATAAAAATGAGAAATCCAACTCTCTGCAGAAGAATTAAGCTGTAAGACACAACAGGTACTTGTAAGTCTCACAATACAGCAGACCTGCATTTCTTTGCTAGTATGTTTTTATATTAGTTTTATTGGGAAAAAATAACTTCAGTTAAAAATAAGGCATCCTATTCCATGCAGCAGAGAGAGCGAGAAAAGTTTCACAGCGCTACAGCAATTTCTGATTTAAAGCCCATGATACCGTAAGACATCTGGATACTTTTTTTTTCTAAATAGGTTGACCCTTCTCTTGAGTCAAATCCCGGCTTCATTAAAATCAAAAGCAAAATTCTTATTGACTTCTGTGGGCCAGGATTTTGTCTTGGCACACTTTCCATAAGAACCTTTTCTCTTTCCGACCATGGCTCTGTGGAACACTTAAACATATGGTTACCCCTCAGAATGTCAATTTGTTAGTAGAAAAATGCTCTTGAAAATATGTTCATCATCAAGGTAGGTAATACTAGCACCACTCAGAGACATCAGCTGAGAGCAAATACATTTTGAAAGAAATGTTCCAGTTGTATTCATTTTATCCTGCGAACATTTAGCCTGCTTGTAAGAATCCAATGGGTGCACTTTTCCCTTAGATTTGCCTAGTAACTTTCCATCCCCGGCTTCCATAGAAGCAGGAGTGCTTTGATGAATATTGCTGTGGAGATAATTAATTCTAGTATTTCACGAACTGTATATCAAAAGTAGAAGAAAGAAGGGAGGCTAAAGTATCAGAAAGTGGAGTAGCCAGTTTAGAAGCACGTGGCTCGTAAAAATGTTGTGCTGTTGTTCTTCAAAGGAAGAATTTAATTAGTTGCCTGTTCACTACTTGCTTTTTTATGCTGTTCAGATTTATAAGACACAAAAAGGTGAAAATATGTCTATTTGCTTATTCTTTAAACATTCTGCCAAAAAAAGGGAACATTTGGGTCAAAGGGTATTGTTCTGCCGAAGAAAGGGAATTGCAGATTGCTGAGGGCATCTCATTAGTGTCAGTATCTGCTTCTCCAAATGAGTGGAAATATGTGGATGTTTTAGCTGAAGAACAAATGAGAACATGCTGCACCTCAAATGAATCATCCCTAATATCACCTTCCCTGCTGCAGCTTTTTACCTCTGGTAAAAGCCTGGTAATTAGTGATTTCTGGAACTTCTCTGACAACTTGTGGGCTGTTGCTTTGCAGCCCTTGCAAAGGAGTGTTCAGGAGACTTCAACATGATGCAAAACCAAGGGCAGTCACAGGCCTGGAGACACAGAGATCACTGGACGCTGCTCAGCTCTCTAAATGTTTGGGAAGACTGACATATATTAGTCATATGGCTTGGTACTGTAGATCAGCAATGGTCAGCTGCACGTACCTGACTCAGGATTACAGTTAGAGCTGACCCCAAGCAGTGTTGTTGAGAAAGATACTCAATATCATCAAAGGTCTACCACTTGTCCCTAAGTTTTTAATTTAAAAACATGTACTTGTGAGTATAGTCAAAGTAACAAGCTAAATGTTCATTGTGCATCTCTTGGAAGAAACATGAATATTTTATTTAAATCAACAAAATGTGCAGCTCTGATTTGGAAACATAACTCCACATATCCCTTCTGCACGTACCGGCCTTTGCATTGAGAAGGCCATGGTAGAAGGAATGGCTGCTGCAATTTGCGTTCTTCTCATTAGTTTGTTTATGGAATGCCCTAAAGAGAGACTTTTTGTGTGAGTCAGTATGAGCAGATGGAAATAAGAGACCTAGTAATAAAATGTGTGCTTAAGAAAGACGTAAAACTTTACATGAAGGCAAAGCAACTTGAACACGGATCCCAGTTACTTTTCAGACAACAACAGTTGTACCAGTGTGAACAAGGGAAGAATTTGGCCCTGTGGGTATAGTTAATTGGGTTTTACCTACAAATACAGAGACGTCAGGAGCATACAGTATTGATAACTAGGGCTTCAGGGTACTGGATATACTACATATCTCCTTAGAGCTATGGAGTGCATACGTTGTAACCAAAATTTATAACAACACAGGCAGTGAGAAAATTTGTGCAATCTTTTTTTTCCCCCCAATTCCCTGTAAAAATATGTAATTTAAATGTGAAGAAGACATTCTCCTGATATTTCCGTTAACCAAACCCCGTGTCCCAGGAGGAGGTGAAAGGGAGGAGAAAGGGTGTTCACTTTTCCTGTCTCCAGTGAAGCATTTTCTCATACCTATGACTAAGGAGGGAACTTTGCAGCTGAGGCTGTTTTTCCTTTCTCTCTACTGTTTCTTAATGCAGTGACAGGAGAAAGCAGTGCTTAATCTCGCTCACTTGACCAGTGAAGAACTGAAGGACGGGAAGCTGTGCATGTTGGTCCAGTGTCTGGTGCAGGTGTGAGGGACAGACTTGCGACCCTGCAAAACTTGCCCAAGGAAACTTAACCTGCTTTTTAAGTCTTTCTGTATTCACTCTTTTAACTTTCTTTCAGAGCAGCAATTGTGTAAGAACTTTGTTGTCTCTTGGCCTCCTGCTCATCATTTTTCTGTGGTCCTGAGTTAGCGCAGTTTGTGGAAACCTGCTGGTTATTTCAGTACCTCCTTGGCTGCTACACTTCTCCTAGATCTTCCTGGGACCTTTCCAAGTCTTTCCTACCACTGGTACTCCCTGTACCTGCATGCAGAGTCCTGACAGGATGAGTATGGACCACTCAAATGCTCAACTGATTTTGAGAAGCTCTTTGCACTGGTTGAAGGCACCTCTGTTCTCCCCTGATGCCAAAAGTAATGGACCTCACAGTCTCAAGCCAGTGTAGGGCTCAGATTGTCTTGATCCTAACGGTGGCATAGTAACACCAGTAAACTCTACATCAGACACAGGCTGTTTTAATACAAACTTGAAGAATGTATCTGTATTAAAAAACAAACAAACAAACCCAGAAAAATCCCAAGCTTTTGAAATATGGTAAACCTTAAATATTGCCACTTACAGCCCTCAGACTCTGTTGAGACCTTGAGCTTTTGAATCTGAACTGGGGCAGGTTGCCCAGCACAGTGAAGTGTCTGCCCTTTGGTATAAGCAGGTTAGTTATTATACAGCCTGATAGAAAAAGAGGTAACATGTTCTATTTTTAGTGATACCGCCACTTTTAAAAGTAAGAAAAATCCTTCATGGTTCATAAGCAACCAAACAAGATTTGCTTACGTGTGGCTCACAGTGCAGGTGTAGCTCATGTCTTAATAGGCAAATTGTCTCCTGGATACTTCACAACCCATTCAAGATTATTTATATCCTCTCCCATGTGAGATTACATTTCCCTGATGGCAATTACAGCAATGGCCTACCTGGAATAGCCGTGTGAGACAGTCTCTAATCTTTCAATTCACAGGCAGCAGCCAGAGACGAAGAGCAGAGCCAGCTAGCTGGTCCAGGGGATCTGTCTCCACTTGCTCCACAGACCCCGCTTTGAGAGGTTCTGTTTTCCACAGTAGTCTCATGAGCTGTGCACACAAGCATGAGGGCAACAGACCTGTTTGCTGTTGGACTCTGAGCACAGGGAAGTAGACAGACGTGAAAGAAATTCTGAATTTAAATAAGATAAATATTGCGTAAACCTGCTGGCTACCTTAGTTATTTATGAACTCACAAAAGAGTTTAATTCCTGAAGCAGGAAGGACTCAAACCTCAGAAGTTTCTGTACCTGAGCCCTGTGACTTAAGGTCATTGAATAATTGAGCTATAGATATTTTCCTTTGCAGAACATAGATGCAAAATTCTGGAAATATTATCAGGGAGGACTTGTAGATATAGTATACGTGACTGACTATTAATTGCACTTAAAAATACTGCTAGTGTCAGGCAAGCTTATTTATATCAACTGCAGTTTAATGTGAGCTACAAATTTCATCTGAATAAATCAGAATTACATTCAGACTAATGGATTACATTTAGACTACATTCAGAATTACTTTCAGTCTGAATTACATTCAGACCTCATTCAGATTCTGACAATACATTATGTAACAGCCAAATTATAAATGTACCCTTTAGGTCATTAAAACTTTGTTTTGAATTCTCCACTTCCTGAGACATTTCAGAACTGGGAATTTTACATTGTCTGCTCCAGCTATGGTTAGTCTTGAAGAAAAAATGTGTTCTAAGGATCTATAACTCGGAGTCAGAAAGAGTGAATCAGGCAAACTAAAATTATTTGAAAATTTACCAGGACCAGTTCAGGCATAAAAACAAATCTCAGATTCAAGAATTTTGTTTAACCAAAACACCAGTTCTTCCATATGTTTTAAATAATTCTGAAAAGGGCTTTTTAGAAACAAATTTCAGCATATTCTGCTTAGTCTCTGGAATTCTTTACACAAAATTTGTTTCAGAAATATTGCTGTTTACAGAGAGAACCATATGGAAAGATTTCACATAATCTTTTTCTGTATCATAGCTGGGATTGATTAGTGCTTAAAAAAACCAAACAAAACAAAAACCAACAAGAATCCTGGGCAAAACCCCAGCTTCTTTACAGTAGTAGTTACTTCCAAATGGATGGATCTGATTTCCTTTCTAATATTTGCAAGGCAAGAAATAACTATTCAGTTTGTTTTAACAATCTTCCCTCCTGTTGGAGTTTATTAGGTTTTGTCATTCCAAAAATAGTGATTCTGGTTCCTTGAGTTACAACTCCTTATTGAACTTTTTAGTAGGGGCTATAGATTTTTATTCTGCTTTCCACGCTATACTTTTATCAGACTTCAGTTTGGAGCTGTGACTTCTGTTCTGAGAGGTCTTGCCCCTTTTTTTCGCCTTCATGGAGGCACAAGGAGTAGCAGCATGACCACCTAAACCCTCATCTTATCTCACAGCCTTTTAACACATGACTTCATTATTATTTCATAATGTATATACTGCTGTCATCAGAGCTTGACCTCAGGTTGACTTTCAAGTTTACTGTAGTCATATCTAAAGAGAGCTGAATCAAAGTAGGATTGAAACATAAAAGTAGACAAAAATCCTGCCATAATCTAGAAGGACTTCTAAATATGCTGACTCACCAGGCACTCCATTAAGAACAACAACAGAGTACATTTTTCTTGCTCTGAATTCTACCTTAGAAAACTTTCTCAGAGTTTGTTTTCCTTAAATTCTGTCTTTTCTCTGTACTATCCCAACTTAAAAAAAAGACCCAACCTTCAAAAGTGGCCAGAAGAGATATAAAGTTACCTTTTATTCTCCCTAAAATGTAAAGCTTTGGAATATAATAAACCAAAACTTTTTAGACAGCAAAAAATATGACCTGTAAAGTAAACTGAATTTAGACCTTGTAATAAAGCTGTTCATAGCAGCATACTAAAAAAAAGTTTAAATAAAAAGCCCACCCCAAATCCCTCCACCACTGTATATATTGGGAATTCCTAAATGGTTCTGCACCCTGTTGGCCCCATTCTCTAGTCTAAGAAGTGCTTTTTTTGTGGTATGGGAATTGCTGGGCTGGTCCCGGTGCAAGACTGTGATTCTCTCCAGCATCCCTCTTTGCACCGTTGTGATGGTTGCGCAGGGTCTGGTATGGAATCCTAATGGAGATACCCAACGTTGACTTGTTCACATGCACCAGTCAAGGCTGGGTCACTGTTTTGGGTCATTTGTTTTCAGTGCGTTGCTTTTGTGAAGCAAAGATGTAGGAGGTGAGGCTAAACTGACTAACAAAGAAGATAGACATCCTAATGCAGCAGCTGGGATATGGAAAAGAAAGGTGGTTACATCTCTTGAACTGCTGACCAAAGTGTGCCTGTGGTTTGTGCCCAGCAAGGCTTGCGTCCCCTGAGATTGCTTACAATTCTTTGGCTTTGGCTGAGCTCATCTTGAGCAGTATTTGTAAAATTGAAGACTATTCTAACCAAATAATCTGTGGGTTACTAGTCTGTGTATTATAAGGTCAGTGCAGACTCAGAAACCCTAGTTTAGAAAGTTTAGCTGTTTACTGTTGTCACGTTTCTGAGTTGTTCTTTAAGGAACATTTTGTGACATCAGGTATCAGACCTTCCCTGCAGTCAAAGGTTCAATAAGGAATGGGGGAGTATGAGCTTGATGTAATTCTCATCCTATCTATTTCTATTAGCTGAGCAGTTTTTCAGTCTCATTATTACATTGTGCATCTAGACAGATTTCCCGCGTCTTGATGAGATTTCACACTTCCATTTAAATGGTGCAGGAGGTGTCCGAGATATAACTACTGAACTCATGAGAAAACAATTTTTAAGATTGAAAGCATTCAAGTCAAGCAGAGTTAGTGATATGAAAAATGAAAGGCAGTGTGCTGCCAAAACCATATCAGTGACTGAAGATTTCAACCATGGTTTAAAAATTATAGTCCTGGTGTTTACACTGTAAGTGTATATTATAGACATACCCTGTACAGAGTAGTATATACTTAGAAGCAGGATGTAAGTACTTCAGTAATGTAGAATGAAAATGTGCCAGTTCAAACTGCTTCGCTTGTCATCCCTGGGTTGATGTACGCCTCTGTAATCAAAAATGCGTACAAAGAGGTTCAGCGTACTGCTTGCCTTGTAGTCCAAGCTTGGCAGCTGACAACAGATTAGATTTTTCAGAAAACTAGGGGGAAAGTTGGGTTTAGGCACAGGAACATCAGGAAATATCTAACTCATGAGTATGACTTAGAACTCTTCAGTCAGTAGCAGAGGAGGATAATGGTTCAGAAGGAAATTCAAAATGAATGAGCAGCCAAAATGGAGAGGGAGGCTAAGGAGGGAGGCAATTTAAATAGATCAGAAGCATTGTGTCAGAGCAAGGAAGGTATTTTGCAGACAACAAAACTTTTTATTCCCCCCTCCCCCCTCCATTAGTCTTTTGCATTACACTGTATCTTGTCAACTAGCGAGGGAAGGAGGCGGTGGTAATGAAAATAGCTGTTTTAGATATTTTTTTTTTTCCTCTTTAAGTTTTTTATTTCTGCAGCATCAGCTGACTCATGGAAATTGGTACTGAAAGGCTGAGCAACACTGAAGGAACAGGAGTTAATCTCTTGACTGACCTCTTAACTCAGGCATTGCCAATATAGAAATTAATTAGAGATCTTTCAAGTAATTGAGATCCATTACCATCACTTAATAGGCCACAGCGCACAGAAATCCTTCATTCTTTCCTGAATTAATAAGGTTTGTGTTCCTATGAATCATTTATATGGCACCATAAATATACGCTCTGTGCGCCAAGAGGCGCTGGCTCAGGTGCCGGAGGTGTGCAGCCAGGGAGGTAAGAGGAGCCTGCTGAGACCCAGCAAGCCCAGGGAGCTGCCATCCTGCCTGCAGCTGGCATGGCCAGCATGGCACTGGGGCTCTGGGCAGCTCTTTCAGCAGGATAGCTTTCATTAAAGGACTGCTGTAGGTGTGGGGCGCAACCTCGCCTTTGATGATCTTGGCTAGCCGTGGTGATTGCCCCAGTGCAACTTGCCCCTCAGACTGGTGTACTGCAAGGTAGGCATTGCAAGCTGCCTCCTCTGTGAGTGTTTCCTGCCTTGGAGGTTTTAGGAACTGTAGAAATGACAACACCTAAGAGTTAGACAGCACTTTCTACCTTCCAAGCTTTGTATGAACATTAAGTAGTAAACGTGCTACCATAAACATGACAAATGGAGATGGAAATAGCACGGTCTGGGTGAAATTGTTAAGTGACTCAGCTAGAAACTTTCCTGAGCAAGGAGACAATCTGAGCTCAAGCTGTACTGACTGAGAAAGATGCAAAATGGGATCCATAAGAAATAGTAGGCTGCTACTCTGCACTTGGATGGCTTCTAATTCAGTGTCAAACTTTGGTCGTAAATGTACCATTGGTAGCTGGGGAGGATGGGTTGGGAATTTAGCTCTTGGTCCTTGCTCATTAAGTGCTCTAGGAGAATGATGTCAGCAGATCGCTCTTGCTTCTTGTTATGTCAGTGTGGGACCTCCACTGCTATGAAGTGTGTCCCAGAAGGAAATCTGCAATTCTTTACCAACAGGTAGGAGTAAGCCGTTGGAGACAAGAACTGTATTTGCAGTCAGAATAGCCATAGCGCAGTGCCCACAGACCTGAGCTGTGATCTGAAAGTAGCGTCACTGTGGTGTTGTAAAGCTTCAAACCACCTGCAGAACTCACCGGGGAAGCTCTGTGAATAATCAAATGGTCAGCCCAGGCTGTGGCTGAACTTCTGTCAGCACCTACACGAATGGGTTTAAAGCTGGCTCTGACACGTTTGCATTGCATTGCATTCCCATCTCAGGGAAGTTAAGAGCTTGACGAAGGCTGCTGTTACTGCACAGAGTTTCCATGGGTTTCATTCAAGTGAACTTGGTGAATACTTGGAAGAGTATTCCACTTTAAACCTTTTGATATTGAAAAAATAGACAGATCACATTTGGTTCAGGAAATCTTCTGAACTAGTAAAAGCTGAAGGTTGAGGAAATGCTAAGAAAAAAGAGCACCTATGCCTACCTTGTTCTTTTCCTTCCTTTGGTTGCCACTCATGGCCATAAGCGTCAGAGCTAGGATGTTGCTTTAAATGAACTCTTGGTCTGAACTCTTATGGCTGTTCTTTTGCTTTAGTGTCAAGGGATCCACCCTAGCAGTGAAATTACCTGTCAGAAGGCCGGGCTAGTCATAAGATGGCAGAAAGAGAGCTATTTGGATCTTTTCAGCCATTTTCAGTTGCCAGAGGTGAGGAATTAAATTCTCTGTCTCCCCAAACCTAGCAACTTTTGTTTTTTCCCAAGGGCTCCTCCTTTCCAAAGGAGCATTAGAGATGTTACTTTAAAATAATTTGTAATGCCTTTGTCTATTGCTGGCTTCTGTACGTGTCTGGCATCACTGCTTATGAGCCTCTCGAACAATTAAACTGCAATCCAGAAAGGTGAGATTCAGAAAGATAATGTTTTTCCAGAAGAGACACTGACGCACCTGAGGGACCAGAACTGGAGTGGGTGTTTATGTTAGTTTCAGCTTTCAAGGATTTGCCTAAAATACTGATTGTCTCCCTAAGGCTGCAGAGGGACAGGGACCCATTAGCTGGCTGTTCTGTCAATGATTTGGTGGCTGTTAACACGTGGGGTGCAGCCAGATTTGGGGGTTTGTTTGGGTGGCTTTTTTACATGGATAACACTCACGTATTTCTCCAGATCATTCATAAAACACACTAAAAAAGAAAATCCAAAAGTGAAGCTGTGCACAGCTCTGGCTCATGGTTCTGTTTCCAGCTGCCTCCTGAGAACTTTACTTAGTCAGGCTTTAATCAAAATAGCATGTTAATTTTTCTGTTTTGTCCTTCAGTGTACTTAATTCAGCTAAGGAACTTACTGATGAAAGGCCATTAAGACTGGATTTATCAGATCTTAACGTTTATCACCAAGATCGTGAAGTTGAGGAATTTTACCTTGTGAAGGCAGACATTTTTGGTTCAGAGCCATATTCTGTCATAGACAAAGTAGATTTATATTTGTCTCCAATCTCTTAAGAGCAAGTCCTTATTAATCAGGAAATAAGTATTTCAGGACTTCCTTCCTTCAATCTCTATTGATGAAGCTGGTCTGCACTATTTCATTTTGTATGAAATTTCTAAATAGTCATGGAGACAGAATGCAGCTGAGTGGGGATTACTTTGTAGCCTGGAGTTGAGACAATACCTTGAGAAATAAAGATTGTGGGTTGAAGCTCCCCACAGCAGAGGGGAGATAGCCCCGAATCAGTTGATATATTAGAAAAGAGATAGGAAGGACAATTGATAAATCATTATCACCAGAAAAATATTTCTCAAGATTGAAAGTATTTGGCAGTGTCAACCATGCAGTGTCAAACAGCTCCCATGCTCCCAGAGAATTTTCTAGGTTTGTTTTTTTTACATACTTCTAATGTGGAAATTGATGTAAATGCTGAGCGAGTGGGAAATTCTCCTTACTATCCATTAGCATTTGATTTGTACATTTCTAAATAAGTACTGTGCTCTTACAAATGATTCAGACTAATTAGCAGACAGGGAGTTTCAAAAGCAGATGTTATTTACAAAAGGCAATAGACAGGAACTTATGGAGAATAGTTTGGAACAGCAGAATAGAAACAGAATGACCAGCAAACAATCTGGGTTTGTTTTCTTTTTCTTCCTTCTCCTTCTACTAAATTTAGAAAGCAAAGCTACATTTTTCCATTGCTGTCAAAAGTGAAATGCCTTATAAAATGGAAGAGATTTAAAGTAACTCACAAATAAATAGCTGCTGCAGCTAGAGGGAAGAAATAGCTTAGAAAAGGAAGAAAAATAAATTCTACAGTTTGAAAGAGACTTAACTGAGTCTAAATATGAACTTTAATGTCACTGAGACTTTTTTTCTTGAAATTGTACATCCAACTCTGTGGAAGCTGGAAAAGAGAAATCCACAATGTAATAAAGATGCTCATTCAGCATTTTAATTGAGTCTTGATCATCAGCAGTAGCAAATCAAGTTCAGTAAATCAGATTTCTGCCATGAACAGAAGTTTTGAGTGATATGCCTCAATCTTTCTGATGAAAAATAAAGACATCTTTGAAAGATTTTTGCAGGAGACTTTGCATGTAGACTGGATTGCCATGAGAGGTCTTTGCATGTAGACTAGGTTTGGGAGTTGCCATTTTATTATCTGCCACAAGTATTGAAACAATTATTCTTTATTTAGGTACTTTTAATTATGGATTTTAAAACTATGACACTTATTCCCCACATCTTCTCAAGATCTCAAAACTAGGAAGATTCAAGGCTAACAGAGCAGTCATTATCATGGATGCACTTCCCCTAACAAAACTGGGGACAGAACCAAAAAAGTGATGAGGCTTTCTGAGCAAGGAAATATACAGATACCTGACAAGAAGGGACTTCTTAACTTAGATTTCACTAGGTAGGAAAAAACCAGAGCTCTTCTAGAGGACCAAAACAGATTTTCCTGAAGGTGGTTTTTCTCATGCTATGAAAAAACATTACTCAAGTTTTAGAAATGTTAAAATCACCTTGACCCATTGAAACTATGCTACTTTCTGTCTTTCTTTCTCCAGCATTCAAACTTTAAACTTAACAAGGTGGAAGCTAGCCTGCATTTTCCCCTGTTGATTGAAATGGGAGCGTGAGTGGACCTTCACTTTGCTAATCAGCAAGTCAGAACCAATTTAGTCTACAGACGTGTACATTTACAGCAAAGGTCAGAAGCTGAATTGTTCATACTCACCCATAATTAAAGAACCTGAGTGAAATTTGGTAAGGAAATGTCATCTCTTACCTTGCTGCAGCAGCTAAGCTTTGCTGAAAAGCCTAATGCATTTTACACTGTTAGTGAAAATTATGGCTTGAAGTTTTGATTCATGTCTCAAGCTTGGTTTGCAATTAGCAATCCTTAGATAATGTACTGCAAATCTTTCTAATGAGCCCACTGAGTTTGTTTTTTGTTGAAAGTATTGGGTTGATAGAAGGCTGTTACTCTCAATGCAAGTGATTTTAAAGCTGCGTACGCTGTAAAAATGTTGTTAATGTGACAAAATTGTTTACTCGCTCGTTAAGGAACCACATACTAATGACTGGGAGAACCAGCAATGTTACAGCTGAGTCAAAAGCAAAAGGACCCAGCATGTGAAAGCAGTAGGTTTACAGCACACTGAGCTAAAGAGACAGGCCACCACGCAAGTCATTGGAGGTGGCTGGCTCATGAAAGGCTTCTTTCTTGGATTTCTGTAATAAGTGCGCCGTTAGGATAAAAAAAGGCGAGTATGACAGGGCAGTACCAGTGCTGGTTTGTATGTGTGTACTAAGCTACTGGAAGGAGGGGTGTTTTGTAGTTTTGTGACTTCTTTAAAAGGCAGTTGAAGTATAAACAAGTCGACTGAGAATATGCCAGAGTGGAAGACCTGAGACTTTTTGTAGGACCCCAGCTCTTTCCCTCTGTAAGAAGAAGGAAAGCTTGTTCAGGGACTGGTATCTACCATGGCAGGGATTACAACTTCTGCTGACTCCTTAAGAGAACTTGTGCGTCTGCCCCACATCCCTGCCTTTCTGTGGCAGAAGAGTTTGCCCCTCAGATTGCAGAAGCCGCATTGTGAAATTAGGTTTGGTATCAGGGTTGTAGCTTTGAAATCTCATCCCCTATCTTCAACTCTATCACTGTCTAGTAAGGTAATACCTCTCCTTGCCAACCTTCCTTCTGTGAAATCCAGGCCATAGTCATTATTCCAACAATACTGAAGAGAGAAATGCTCCAGTGAACAAATTCTCAGAAAGACAAAACCTGTTTTGGCAAGCATCCCTTGAAATTTGTGGATTCCGTAAACTGGTCCTGGCAAGAAAAAAAGTATTTGAAGCAAACACTATCCAAGGAAAAGGAATATTTTACCTCTAATTTATCATTCTGTAATAATTCCAATTTACTTCAGTGACAACATAATAGTGAAAGTGATTAACATTAACACTCTCTGCCAAACAAAAACATAAATCCCTCTGGCTGGCAGGAAAGAATAGTGTTTACTAATAGGTGGGAAAATGGAACTAATGCATTTGTAGACTTTTAGACAGCCTAAAAACTGCATACAGTGTGTAGTAGGGTAACCACACAGAGGTATCAGAAAAGGGCCATTTCCTGGGCCCCTGAAAACAAAAGGACCTTTTGCAGTCGTCGTCGTTTGGTCAAAGAGGACTGACTCTCTATTCTGCTTTTGTAGTGCTTCATACCAGTTTTATGCTTTTGCGAGTTCTCAGCTAAAGGAAGCATTTTCTCCCAGTGAATTGCCCTACTGCTTTTGCTTCAGACCCTACTAGGAAAGGAAGTGGGAAGTTCTCACATGTCCCCCTGGCACTAGGGGATAGTTACCCAACATGATGTTTGTCCTGGACAGATGCCTGCTCAATCCACAGAGACATCAGCTGACCAGGTAGTTGGCCTGTGAGAGAAGTCCATGGGATATAATGCTACAGAGAACACAACCCCTATGTCTGATCACCTAATGCCACTCCGCTATGGTTTTATAACAGGAGCGTGTCAAAAATAGCAATAACACGTGGAGCATGTACCAGGTTGTGATAACCTCATGAAGTGCATCTCCATGAAGATCGATGTTCTATAGGTTTATGTCCTGAATGTGATGTAACTTCCTGCCTTCTAAAACAACCCTCAATCACCCTTGATGCTTCATGGACATGTCTCACTGCTACGGTCTGTAGCCTTCCAGAGTCTCGAATGCCACTTTCTGCAACACCTCTTCTTTCCATCTTACTCACTGATCTCTCTATTTCTCTAGATGTTCTGTGCAGTTACATAAGCAAACAGTAGTTCTTCCCCATGTTCTTTACATGTTTTACTGTATGAACCTGTGCGTGTTGATTAATTCTGTAAAGCGTGAAATTTTGCCAGTCTTATGAGACACAAATACCTCCAAGTTTCACAGAACTTACAGAATTTTCACATCTTCAGGAGCTCACCTGTCCTTCCAATTAGACTGATATTGACCGGTGGGCTAAAAATTATTAAGAGGAAGAGATTACAAACAATATGACTGAAGAAACTTTTCCTCACACTTGGAGATAGATGGAGTGGACCACAAAAGCTAGAAGGAATTTCCTGAGAGCTGAGGACCAAGCATTCCCTGCCAGCAAGATTTCAGAAGTGACGAGGCACATTGATTTTGATGTCTGTCACAACAAAAATTACTTGTTTCATCCCTTTTGGGGAAGCAGTATAAAACTCAGACAGGAACAACATTAGTAAGACTTTATTGTGCCGTGGAACTGGAAGTTTGGCATAGAGAAGAAATAGTATGTATTAGGTAAGGTGAAAAATGGAGTCACAGCTCCAAGAAGCCACGGGTTGTTATGTGGTCTTTAAGTTTTTTTCACGTCAAAGGGAGAAATGAAGCTTTTAAAAATTATTTTTGCTCTGTAAATTTCCATTTTCATGAAGCCAAATTGAGATAAATCTGAAAATGCATATAACTTTAGAAAAGCACTTACTAAAATGTTCCTGTCATTCACAGTAATATGGAGTGAGTCAACTTGTTCCATACAGTGACCCTAACTTTTTCCATATTCCAGCAAATTTTGTACAATCCCGAGAGTTTTGGTACAGTTCTGTGTCTCATTGTTATTCTGCTCCATCGCTCCGATTTTTGGCAACATAATACTTTCTGAATACTATGTCTGCTAGTTCTTTCTTTGTGTAAGAGGTAGATGCACGTATTGTCTAGTTTGTTGTAGAGAATCAGTGAAGTACAATTTTATTTGCATTTGCAGAGACAACAAAATCAAAGAAGATAGCAGTTGCGTGACTCCAACTGAGATAGTAATTAAGATAAAACAGTGATTTTTCTAGCATATTTTAAGAAGCCTGGGGGAATTAGCATAGATTGCAGGAAACTGTGGGCTGGAAAGAGATATTCTTTAAGAGTAAACATGAAAATATTATCTTTTTACCAAGTATAACAGAGAACTGATACTTCTCTCCTGTGTTTGTGTAGGTTAAGTGGGGTGGGTAAGTTAAGAGGAGCTGAGAATAGACTGTGCAGGGCAACCGGGAAATGGATGAGATCATTTAACCTCTTTTCCAAACAAGCATTTTTTTAAAATGTCTTATTTCTGTTGTTATCTAACATTTTAAACACATCCCTTTATTTTAAACTAGTTTGGTTTTATGGATAGAAGCTAACTATAAAAAGTGTCCTTGGAGCCATTAACTGTACCTTTCTGTCTATTCCCTCAGAAGATGCCCTGGATTTAAAGACTATGTATATTAAATCAAGTAAGAAAAGAAACAGCTTCGTTTCTGACACTTGCGCTCCTCTCCTTCATCTTGTGCAGAAGGCTGACAGCCCATCTCATTTCCATCCATGGTATCCCACCCGCTTCCCTTGGAGTTCGGCACTGCATTTGGCCTATTCTACTGTTCTTTCTGAGCTACAACATCACCATCCACAAGAAGTCAGGTAGGAGCTGAAGGCATTTGACATTACTGAAATATCAAGCCTCGGCTGTCAGTTTTAGCCATTAGTCCTCCAGGTGTTTGTTCTCCTGGATGATGGTTTAATTTTTGGTTTTCTAATATGGTCTTTATAGAGGTTATTTTAAGCTTCCAGTGGAATAGTAGGAGAAGTAGGTACCTTCCTTCCCCCAGAGGAGCTGTGCTGGTTTTAGGTGGTGTTTGCACATTTTAGCTATCACACTGTGGTTGCTAATCAATGGTATGGGACATTTTAAGATTGTCATACGCAGGCATCAGCTGATTCTTCTGCAAAGGGATCCAAATTAGCGGCCAACCTGTGTCTTTTTTATTACCTAGAATGTGCTGTTTGTGCATCTCATGTATTTTGTCCATTAACTGACACCTCTTTAATTGTGTTATCCCATTAATATCAGCTGTTGCACCCAGCACCACCTTGGGGCTACATGGAAAACAGACAAGAAGGGAGCAGAGCTGCTGAGGAACAGGCACTTTGTGGCTAAGAAGCAGTTTAATTGTTATCAAAAAAGCTTGCTTGAAAAGGTTATGGGATAGCTTAAATGCACAATGACTGTGCCCATTTGCTCTGTGATAATTGCTGGCAAGGAGGCCTTAGGGTCAGTGATTTGTTTTCCTTCTGTCTACATGGTTGTTTCACAAACAGTCTGTGGGAAGTCCAAAGAAACACACCCCAGCAGCAAGTTAAGCTTCTGGGTGTGTTCAGCTACATGATACCGGAAATGGTCTGGAGACCAGTGCTTGAAGACTCTCGTTGCAGGGTCACTAGATGGGAAGAGCAATGTCTGGTTGGAGACCAGAAAGACACAAGACATGATCAGTGGACTGATTCCCTCCTCCTATCGCTCTCCCCACCCGCCACCCCTAGTTTGATACCGGTGCGACCTAGACGAGCTCTCTGTGAAAGTAAGCGTAAAAAGCTGCCCAAAAGTGTTTTATTTGGAAAGATGAATATATTGTGAGATCGTGAAAGAAGCACAGTACCTCATGAACAGTGAGCGCCCGAGGACACGGCATCCATTACTGTAGCTGCTGCAAGAGTGATTCCCAAGTCTTATGGAAATGTTTGCTCAAAGGATGAATCAGTTACTGCTACTGGAAGTTACACTTTCTGGTCTGGATCATATATTTGCACCTTTGAGGTCTCACTGGGCAATCAGGTGGAAAAGCCACTGGTTCATGAGCAACAGTAGTTGCAAAACTGACCCATTTAGAGAAAATGAACTGCTTCTAGCTAAAATAGGCCACCCTGAAAACAAACTGTGAGACTGACGTACCAGAATAAATGGTATGCCTCAAACTAATTAGTCAAACACTTCTAGTTCTTTGGTCTCTACAGCTTCCTGAGGAGGGGATGTGGAGGGGGAGGTGCTGATCTCTTCTCCCTGGTATCCAGTGGTAGGACACATGGCAAAGGTTCAAAGCTGCGCCAAGGGAGTTTTAGACTGGACATAAGGTAGCATTTCTTTACCGAGAGGGTGGTCAAACACTGGAACAGGCTCCCTAGGGAGGTGGCCGACGCCCCAAGCCTGTCAATATTTAAGAGGCATTTGGACAATGCCCTTAACAATGTGCTTTAACTTTTGGTAAGCCTTGAACTGGTCATACAGCCAGACTAGATTACCATTGCATATCCCTTCCAACAGAAATTATTCTATTCTATTCTATTTATTCTCTTCTATTTTTTGCCTGTTCGTGGCAACACAGTTGTATGTAGAAATGAGCACAAACCCGAATTTCAGATTCGAGTATTGTTGGGTTGTTAGATCATTCCCCAGGAAGCTTGTAGTGAGGATCATTCATCAAGTAGGTGGCTTGTTCCCTGAGATGTGGTCTGCAACAAGCCAGAGACGTGGAACAGGAGAGCTGCAATACTAAGGGAGTTCTGATGAAGTCTCAGAAGTACTGAGAACAGGCTTAGTCAGCCAAAGCTGCAAACCTTTAGGGACTGGAGAGGAGTGGCAACAATAAGAAGGTCATGATGACAACCCCTGAAGCATGCTGTAGCACAGAGGAGCTGTCAGAGAGGCTGTTGCCGTGACATTTCTTTGGATAAACATCTGGAGTCCTTGGACTTACCGACATAGTGCTGCTCCAAGAGCCAAAAAATCTGTCACTGCTTTAATTGAAACCCTATTGCTTGAAGAGCTTCAGCACCATCTCAGCTGTGGAACTACTGCCTTGAATACACACAGCGTCTCCAAGACGAGACATCCTTCATAGTCACATGTAGAAAAGAAAAATGGTCTTGTGGCTTAATCTGAAATAAGATTCCTTACCCTTGGCTTCTAGAGACTGTAATTTTGTCCTCTGGCAGGTCAGTTTGGAACAATCTGATTTTTGTGGCACATAACCAAAACAACCGTCTTGGCCCCAGGCTGTGGGTGTGGGTAGGAAGCAGAACATCTTATGCAGTACACAGAAGGAAGGGTGCGAGATTACCTTTCTCTGCTAGGTACTCCATGAACCTCCTTTTTATTTGGCTTTTCACTCTAGGTTAAAAAAACAACAAAATAAATCATCTGCTGATTTCAGCTCCAGTCTCCAGGCATGTACGACCTGTTTTTCTGCATCATTTAGCTCTTAGAACACCAGCTCTAGAATGACCTGTCCCAACTTTTCAAGTGCTTGACATCTCTGAAAACTGTGTTCTGGAGATCTGGAGCCAAATGGATGCAGATTTTATAGTAAGGCTTAAAGGCTATTAATGAGGCTGAATTAAGTGCCACTAGTTAGAGCCCATTAATATCCTTAGTCATGCAAACCATACAGGTATTAATAGGGCTTTCTGGGAAGCATGTGGCTCTGTCAGTGCCCCACATTAATGCAATTCAGAGCTGCTAGTAGTGTTGTCCCATTGGTGTTCAAAGAAGAGGAAAGCTTTGTGTGTGCTCTAAGTGGATTTAACTCAGATGAACTGAAAACAAAAGCTGAAGAGTAGAAAAGACCATCGACTATTACGAGAGCAGTTTATCTTTCTCCTAAAGTGCCTGCTTTATTCAAAAGTACTTTCACCTAGAGGGTTTTGTGTTTCCATTACACCTTTGGTATGTGTCTTTGATTTTATCAGCTTGCCTCTAATTTCTCTGTCAGGGTTTGGTAAGTTGTGGAGTTCATTTAACTCTGCAGCTTTGAAAATCATTTTGAATATTGTGTATGAGTCACTGTACTGAAGGGGAAAGGATGAAAAGGAGTGAACGTAGAAGAAAATGGAGCTGTCAAATGTGAAAGCGGAGACATGCACCAATATAAATGCAGCAACCTGGGGACTCCTGGGATAGGAAACCAGTGCTCAGGGGTCTGTGAAGACAGGAGCCAGTAGAGTTCACTTTGTCATATCCAAATCTAACAAGATCATTTCTGGGAGCATTTGGATGTGGCAGAAGGCTTCTTGCCATTAAAGAAAATGGCCTCATCCCCGGCTTGACTTTCAAGGAAAGGAAGAAGACAGCTTCCCTGATAGCCAGCAAATCTTGCTTACAGGCTCCCTCAACGGCAGTGTTCAGAAACTTGAGAACCTAGTAGGGCCAGCTTGACCCTATGAGTGTTCACGCTCATATCTCTGGGAGAAGATAAACCAGAGTACTCCAATTTTCCTTTTCCTAGGGCAAAGCCTCCTCTAAAGTTCCTAGTGAGGGTTCCTCTTCTTTGAAGACATACTGTATTTTACGTGAAGCTGGTTAACCACTGCACGTTGCTGGCTATCTTGCATGCTGACCCATCTGGCTAAAGTGTGACTCTGCCTTTCTAGCCTACCACACATGCCCTTGTTCATGCTTTGATTAATCTCCAGTACCCTTCCTTCTGGCCTTGCCACCAATATTTTTGTCATCTTTAACCAAAAGGATTTTTTAATCTGCATCCATTGGTCAGCCATGTTCTTCTCTTTACAATGCCGCCTTTTTTCAGATTCTGCCTCTTTCCTTCCAGCCTTTTCATTTTCATGTAGCTGTGCTCCAGAAGGTACAACCATGTTTATCTTCTATAATACCCACGCTGCTGTACATCACCTCTTTACTCTAGAGGGCAAAGTCTGTGGGCTAGAAGGCAGGATCCTGCAGGACAGTTTTCTGGACCTTGTTAAACCAACCCAAACATGAATTCAGAAGTATGTTCAGGCAGCAGAAAGTAGCTCAGCTTGTGCTGCAAGGGAGTTAAGTCAGCTGATCACAGTTGCCCTTTTTGGTTCTTCTAGACTCCTAGATTTCACGTACCTTTACAAGGCCTATCAATGTGTTTTTCCAGTTGCAAAATGCCTCCTATCTCCAAACCTGATGAAAAATTCCCTTCTAACTTCTAAGCTTATAAATAAAGACTTTTTCTTAATTCTGGTAAAGAGATGGATACTGCTACCACACAGGAAGTGTTAACATATGTCTGAGGCAGAAGGATTGCACTTGTTTCCATGGACCTCAAGGTACAGAGAGATCAATGGGATGAGGAATTTTAAAGACAGATGACATGACCGAAGAAAAGCTAATTGCCTGAAGCTGTTAAACTAGGCTAAAAATGTCCATTGCTGAAATTCTCATCCCAAGAAAATTTCACCCAAGGGAAACCTTAGTCCTTAGTATGCTGTTAAGAAGGGGAGAAATCCCAAGGGAGGAATTCACAGAACAACTTGGGAGTCTTCATTCTAGTGAACTGCCAGGACCAGATGGTGTTCATCTCAAGCAGTGAGGGATCTCTGCTCCAAAACTGGAAAGCTTCTGACAAACACAAGCAGCATATCCCTTACAATAGAGGAAAATTCCTGATTGCTGTAAAAGCTCACCAGGAAGCATCACTTCCAAAAGGCAACAAAGATTGACCTTGTGAGTTGCAGGTGAATGTGCGATATCCTGCATAGAGGGAAAGCATTTCAGGGTAGTCAGAACGGAAACATATACTTAGAAAAACATAATTACATCATCTGACCAAGAACACGGTTTCTGCTTAAAGTCTTCAGCTGGTCTTTGAAGTTATTTGATGATTTTATTTAAAATATTGGGAAGAAAAATCTGGCATATATCATCCAGGTTTTTAGGAGGTTTTGATGACATTTTTTAAAAAAAGATACTTTATGTTATGTTAGACAAGTAAATTTTTGTCCTAATTAAACACTGACTAGGCATCAAACGTTTTAAGTACTTGCTGTTTTTCAAAATGTAGGTGACATAACAGTGGCATGCAAAGAGTTGTGCTGGAATTGCACTTGCATCATTTTGTTGGTGGTTTTAAGACTGAGTTGAAGATGTGAACATTACATATCGGTATCCATGTCAGGAAAAACCAGAGGAGCACACGAAATCTAGAAAGACTTACATCACTGAACAAAACAGTAGGTACAATTTACCTTGTATACATATAGACTCATGTACAGTAGAAAGAAAAATCTATTTCTTTCACAGATAATAACGTGTCTAAATGAGGACGTTTTCCTTCAGGAGCAGAGGTTCAGCCTGCTTCACCCCAGCAAGCGGAGCAATGAGAAATCCTTGCTTTGGGTTCCCATAAAATGAAAGCTATAGTCACATGCAGCAGCAATTTGAATGTCCTTAAAACAAATGAAAGGAAGTAATTCTGCAGAATTCAGTGCTAATGGCATGTCGTAAAACGTAAAGTTTGCAAGATCTAAAGGATTAGATCATTCTGCTACCATTTAACAGCTTTATGGCAGACAAATTATATGACCAATATCAAGCATGAGATTCTAGGTTATAAACTCCACTTCTGGGAAGTAAAAAGAAGAAAAAAAATACTTTCCATAGACCTGTACAATAAGAGAGGCATACTTTTAGTTGGACAGAGGTTACCTTCCTCTTACATGGAAGAGTGACCTGAACTGGTAAGTTAATATGCAACTTTGTTGTTAAATTCTGATGACTCACCTTAGGCTTTCATATTTCTGAGGAAGAGGATGCCTGTCTGTGGGATTGCATCAATTGCATATGTTTCCTTGTTAGACATTCGTATTTTATGCAGAATGGAAGTTCAAATGAAGTCAAATGAAATTGTTGTAAATTTGAAATGTTGAACGCTTCCTTTGCCCTTTTATATTATATAATGCGGTTAAATTAAAAAAAAAAAACATTTTATTTTATGCTTTATAGCATAAAATAGCAAATATAGCTCACCTTGCTAAATATTTTCATTGAAGTCCCAAAAGTCAGGTGTAGTTACTTTAGAGTCTGAAGGTCAACCACAGTCTCATAGTTACAAAATTTTCTGAGACATTAAGTTATTGATTACTATGTAAGAAAAATGTAAAAATATAGAAATTGCTTTTAAAAAGGAACTGGGAAAAAAAGATAATTTCTTTCAACTACAAAAGTCATTGATGTAACTGCTATTTGCTATTGGGAATCTGATTGCCCTTTTACTCAGTATATTCCCATTAGACTTAAAGAAATAAGTCTTTTTCTTCTCTTTTCCTGGTTTTTTTTTCTTTTTTTTTTTGGTTTTTTTTTTGTTGTTTTTTTTTTTTTTTTTTTTGTTTTGCTTTTATTCCCTGAGGGAGAATTATAAGACATTTCACAGCAGAATAGACTATTAATGTCAGAACACGTGTCGTGCTTAGTTAACACACGTTCACAGGCATGCAGCAATTACTAGCATTTTTCTGGTATTAAGTTGTAACTGCTGAAATCTGATAAAGCCCTACTGAAGCCAGATTTTTAGACACCAGGCAAAATCGCTGAAAGCACTTAAGGGGTTTATAAACATGTAATGTGTCATTCTTCAAATATTATTTGGTGTTTAGCCTTAGTTTGAAGTCGCCTTTAAGAGCTCACAAGCTGGGCTCATATTTTCAGACGCAGCAACATCTATGTGTGTGTGTGTATATATATCTATATATGCACATATATTATGTATATAAATATATATACAGATATGTGGCAAATTTACATTGTAAATACTACAGCACATGGTTTAAAGAAGGGACTAGCATAGCGGCTTACCTCTGGGACTTTAGGACTGAAGGAGTCACATTTTGAAGGAGGAATTAAAGGAAAATACTTTGCATTAATAACATGTGTATTCTGAACTTATACGTGCAGTCTCTTCTCTCTCTCAGCAAGTGCCATTTCCTCATAAAAACTGTGGAAGACAAAAAAAATCCACAACAAACTGACAAACATTAGTTACAAATTAGATGATTATACAGGGATAGCTCGTGAATTGTTCTGTCTGGATAGGTAGGAACAGAGTGGTACTAGGCAGCAGGAGCCCCTGATGTAATCATATATTAGCAGAAGTCTCTTGATGTCTGGGAAGAATAGGAAAGCAGTGAACAGATATTTAATTGCCTCTGATTTCCCTCCCCTCCCCCTCCCCAAAAGCTTTACCGTCTCAAAATTAAAATTGCTTTCTCCAGGCTGACCTACCACTGTAGGATATCCTTGATATTCCGTCTCAGTAACTGACTTGTCTCGGTGGCTAAATTAGAAAGCACTGCAAATAAATCATGTACTGCGCTGAGAGCACTTCTGTCTGTCATGATCAAAAGTGTTGTGATAAAGGTAATGGATTACCTCTCTTCACTCAGTGCAATCACTGCGAGCATCAGCAGCTGCGGCACCTGATGTAACCAGTAGAAATGCAAGCCTTGACGTAACCAGTCCTCTGTCGTGACTCTGTGGGGCTGCTTTTCAGGCTAGGAGGAACAGCCTGTGTGAAATAGTTGGCCTGAGATCCTTGCTTCATTTTGAAATTCACTTGGAAGCGGTCAGCATAGCTGACAAACCAGCTCGTTTTCTGGATGTGCTTCTCCAGGGTTTGGGAAGGACAACTGCAAAGTTCTCAGGGAAAGCTTTTTTAGAGTGCTGAATATCGATGAGCTGCTAAATTGTTTTGACTAGCTTGTTGGTGCCAAGGGTGTTGTTGAATGATGCACAGCCATAGTCAAGAACTCCTCACTTGCCATGCATGAGAATGCCATGAGCATTTTTTTCCCAAGATTTGCTCTGAGAGTCAGTGGGGCGTTGTCGCTCCACTTCACCTTTCCCTCTGGATCTTGGTCGGTTGAGGGAAGAGAAGAAGCAAAAAAAAAAAAGAGAAAGTAAAAGTATAAATCCGAGAAACCAGTCAGGTAGTTAATACATAATTAGATTTACACCAGGAAAAGGGGGAGAGCCAAGACATATACGTATGGCTCTGGATTACATCCAGGGGTTTCTAAAGACCAGGAATGCTGTTGCTGTTCACTGACACAGCTGACCTGGGCACTTGCCAGGGAAGGGGGCAGGCAGAGCAGGGTGTGTGTGTGTTTGTTTTTCCCTCCTCAGTATGAAATATGTCCTCTTTCCTCTGCCATTGGCACTGCTTGTGACCGTGTCTGTTTGCAAAATCACCATCTCCCCTGTGGAATGATGGGGTTGCTGGAATCCCAAGTTTGAAGGGATGGGCTGCTGTGTAACATTTATTTTTTATTTGCTTTTCGTTTTGTTACGGTTTTGGTTTTTGCTGCCTATGACGAAGCGTTCTAAATACATCTTTGGTTTCTGTAACAGCGATGTCTGAAATGTCTCCTGATTTCGTTTGTGTATGGCCATAGAGTATTTTTAATTTCCTCTATTTGGTAGCTTTTAACAGGGTCTAATGTGTGCTAAAATCCTTTGGAAAATGTTGTGTCATCCTACAAATAGTGCCTAATAGGTATAGTATCTATTTAAAACAAAATGGTTTACAGTACATTTAATAACGTATGAAAACTAACTGGTTCATTTTTAGCTGATTTAGTCTGTTATGGTCACAGGCAGGATTTATAACGACAGGTTAAATGTGTGTGTGTATATATGTATAACAGCTAGATACAAATACACGTTTCTTTATTAATTTTAGAGCAGTGAAAAATTTAAAGCATTGGAAATAAACCCAGGCTTTGTGATGCACAAAGCCTTCTGCAGACAAGTTGATACTGTTGAAATTACCTTTTCACTGCTTCCCAGGTGTCTTTAAGTCCTCTCATAGTTCAGGGCATGGGGACAGTGGCCCACAAACAGAGGGATATGGGCCAGGAAGTCTTGCATCTGCCGCTGTTTCAATGCGTGCTTGCGTGTCACACCTTAGGCCAAATCAGTTGGCAAAAGGACAAGTTTTGTTTGTACCAGTTTGAATCAACTCAAACGCATCTTGGTGCCACACCTTACCTCTAACTCACCTATGTGTTCTCCTCAGCACTTGTCACCTATGGCCTGGACCCTCTGTGACTCCGTGCAGTGAGGAAGGAGGCAGGACTTATTTTCTGCCTGACCTTCTGACTCTGCTCAGGTACTAACTCAATGCCCAGAAAATGGGAGCAAGTACTCCTATTAATGTCACTGTGGAACTGCATCGTCCTTCAGGCAGAACTGCCTCACTTAGAGTATGGACTAGGGAAGCCTAGAGAGGTTCAAGGAATACACAATTTCAAGAAAATCAGCCTCGGTTTACTATGTTGTCACTTTATTGTGGCCAAAAAGGGAATTTGGGTCTGGCTGAACAGTATCTCTTTGTAAGAAAGTCATTCGGGGTGAAATAGCATTATTACTCTTGTCCAGACCCCGTCAGCAGGGCTCAGAAAGGCTGGCTTGCTACTTTTCTCCCTGTTAACACCCCGTAAGAAGAATCCCTTTCTCTCTCAATAGCAGTTTCCTGTCAGGGTGGTGTGCAATGTGTTCTGTGCTCATTCCTGTCTGTTTAGCTAATGAGAAGCAGTTCTTCTCTGAATGGTCTTAATACATACACACTAAGCAAAAACAAACCTGATGCTAACAACAGCACTATGCTGAACGGAGATCTAAGCTGCTGTCGGTCACTTGATCAAATGCAAGCTTAACTTAACACATTGAAATGCACCTCAAAAGCTCTGCAGAGACCCTTCTAGAGTCTTTGTTTTAGCAAATGGGGGAGATATGACTTAGATTACCAATGCCGCTAGTGCCAGCAGAATTTTTTCTGGCCAGACCTCGCTGCAGAAGCTGTTTCCCCACTCATTGCTGCTCAAGTAATTGATTTGACATTCGGCAACTCTTTGCAAGGAGGCAAGTTAGAAGTGTTGATTCCTAACGTGGAATCCTAAGCAGAATGATGAACAGCACTATTCGGTACTTGAAAATCACCGGGAAGATTGTTTTCATGAATATTTAGACCTCTGAGAAGGACTCTCGTAGACACGCTCTGTTTCATGCACTTACCTTGCTAGAAGGTATATTGGAGGCACACCTGGATTCATCAGTTCCATGGCATGGGCCCAGCTGTGACCTGGAAGCAATGTTGTCCTGTGCTCAAGGATAGCTGCTTCTGCTATCAGCCACACTTGGTCATTAGCATTTTTGTAGCTGGAACCATAAGGCACTGATATTTGTTTAGTGACAGCAGTGTTTACCATCATGTAGGATTGTTTCAGAGTTGAAAGTTCAGCCACACTGACTAGAACAGGGGTGTAACAGATATTCTTGTGTTTCCAGAGAGGAGCATCTAGTGTGACACTACAGCGTGGAAGAAAGGGGAATTTGGGGAGGAGAGAATTCAGAGGAAGAAAAGTATTTTGAGTTTATTCCCTGTTTTAGAGGCAGTGTCCATAAAATACCCAGCACTTGAACTCTGAGCGTGTGGTCAGAATTTCCTCTCACTTCTGAATGACCTACTGCGCAAACATTGACTTGTTGATGTAGAATAGCTGCCTTCAAACAGGATATTACTCAGCACTCTAAAATAATCTAAAACTCATTTGAAATAGTCAGGTTAATCCCCATCACCTGTGAGTGAGGAATAAAAAATAAATTATTCACAACCCATTACTTCTCTAGTAAAGTGCCACAGATTTCTGCAACTATTAAGGTGACTGGAATCAATTAAACTGCTGTGCCATTCCTTTAGAGTCTTAAGGTATTTAAGTTTGGGCTTAAACATGGACAGCGGCATACTTTTCCTCGTATGAATTCACAGCACAGTAAGGGCTGTGTTTTAAGGTGTTTTGGACCAATAAAGACTGGATTAGAAAATAAGCCTGTTAAAGACAGAAAGGAGAAAATATTTCAATTTAAAGGAGAGGGCTTGGTTACATGGAGTTTGATTATGGCTTAAATCATACCAAGTGAGCTGATATTAATGATGAGATATAGATAGATACACAAAACTTACTAGAAAGAAACAATTGCATCTAGTTATATGAGAAAAAGGCAACATAGATCATACTTGTACAATACCAAAATCCTTCTGACGTGAAACAGTATTAAATGGGCTTGTTTTTGTTAAAAATTTAGTTCCTTGCCTTTAAAGAAATGGCAAACAGAAATGTGTTACTGAGCAAAATGACCACCCCTGGTATTCCCCCTGCACTGTCATTGGGGCCTGGTCACCCACAGCCAGGTTTTCCACCTGCCAACAATTAAATTCTTCTTCCTGTAAACTGTGTAAGTCCTTCAAAAAGACCTTAATAACCTGTTTTTCAGCTTTTTAGGGTGAGTTGGAGGGAGGCAGGACATGGGTGTGCTAGGAAAACCTCTTGCTGAATAGAGAGGGCTGAAGGGTCAAGCACTTCCCCAAAAAGGGGTAGAGAGGTGACGGGAAATAGTTTGCTTTGGAGTTAGAGGCAATAAGAGTTCGTGCAATTTTTCCTTTGAGATTTTCCCTCCTTTTTGGAGGTGACTGCACAAGCTAACTGACCTCTCTGGCAGGACATGTGCCGGGGAACAGGCATACCTAGCAGTTTCATGCCTTTTCTTGGGCAAGTTAACTAGTAAGCTGGACTTCACAGTTACTGAGAGGGTCTCTGCTAAACCATCCTTTCATCATGAGGAGAAAATACTTCACAGGCAGCCCTGGAGGCTACTAGGTCTACTGGCTTTTCTCCCCTGTTCCCAGCCTCCCTGCATCCATCTGTTCTCCAAAATTTGCTTTTGAGAGGTGAAAGGGGATACTTTTGTCTGTGTATTTTGCTGTCAGTGATCACAGTAACACTTAATCTCACACCATTTAAAACACGATGATGCCAGTTGTATATTTAACAGCCTTCAAAGCCACTATTAGGGCATTTCTTTTGCCAACAAAAAGAATATAAATGCTTGTCAGACAGCTTTGGAGTCAGGTGTATAACGTGCTGGATCTGAAAGCGTTTCATTTTCAGCACTGTCAGCCAACAAAGCCACGCAGAGCTTTTCCAGTCGTTCATGTCCCAGAAGGGTATTACACCAAGCTAGCAACTGGCTTTGGAGAAGGAAGGAATAAAACCCAAGAGCAGAGACTGACACTTTGCATGACCCTGGCTTGACGGAGCAGCTAACATGCATCAGGCCTGCCAATAGCTGCAAATGGGTTCCTCTGGAGTCAGCTTCGTTTTATGTGTCAAGTAACCATAACTAAAGTAAACTTTAACAAGTTAGGATTTTTTAAAAGACTTTTGATTCACCGTTTTACCCTAAGAAGCTCTATTGCTGTTACTGCTGGAGATAATCCAGCAGCTGTCTGAGCGACAACTTGTTTATTTTCTAATTTATTCCTCATTATCTTGGTTTCCCTTAGTTTGTTTTGAGAGGGGAAAGTAACACTCACAGGTGCCAAAGCACCTCAGTTTTTGAAGGGTCAAAGAACTTCCATGACTCCTGTTACTCCTCTTGGAGGAGAATGAAGAAGGGTTGTTGTGGAGAGAGACGTTCTGGCCAGGTAGCCCATGTGCTACCGGAATAGACAGCAAGAAGGCAAGAGAGAAGAGTGGGCAGCTGCCATGAATGTTGTCCTTTTTTATGAGGGAAAGTAGCAAGTGGACTGAAAGGGAAAAGCAGTGTGTTTTGTGATGGTGAGAGAGGGGGAGCAGAGGTGAACCTAGATGGTGGGGGGCAAGGTGAGAGCTTGGAGTAAACAAGGGAAAGGAATGGGAAGCAGGATTGTCTGGTCAACAAAAGATGGCTTTCGTTGGAGTTCTTTTGTTGTCTTTTAGTGCTATTGCTGCCAAGTCATCCTAGTAGGGTTTATCCTCAGAATTTCAAAGGTTCCTCATTATAATTCCCCAAGAAAGTTATCTTACAGAGACACCAAGGCTTCCTGAGTAGTGACACTCACTTGCCTGAACTCCTGCTTTCTGAAGGCTTTCATTCTGTGTTCTGGGTCCTCAATAACGACAGACTTGACCCTTTTGAATAGGTCAAGCAAATGCTTCTAGATTTGGCAATGAGTTATTGATGCCCTCAATATTCATATTATCCAGATTCTTTTCTGTAATGCATTGTGGTGTTGTCCATAATATAAAAGTGAAAAAGTGGGTGTTGGTGTCTCAAGATCAAGACCTTGAGCTCTCTCAGTCACTTGACCCTAAATATCCCCTCTTGCTTTAGTCTGTGCTGATGGCTTCTAAGCAGGGGTAGTCTCTTCATCAGATACAGCAAGTGCAGAAGCTGGGTGTTAGCTCGTGTCCCTTACTAATAGACCATGGCTTAGAAGAAGGCTGCAGAGTGTTGGGTTTGTGGGCAGCTGCAGCTATATGCAGCATGAATGATATGTCATACATACGGATTAAAGGGATGCCTTCCCTCCCTTTATGGTGCAGCATCCAAACACAGCTTAGCTAGATCATGGGCTGCCTGCCTGTATTCTCACAGCTTTCTGCTGTGTCTGCTGGCACCTTAGCACTGTACCACTTCTACCTGGACTTTATAAACACAACTGTTCTGTGACCTCTTTGGGTTTGGTGTCTTTTTTAAATTTTCTTTTGATTTTATATTCCGAAGAGTTTAATGTTGCTGTTGTTTTTGACCATGCTTCCTGAAGATAAAAATTCCACTTTTATTAGGGCAAATGCCAGGACAACAACATCTTGACAACTTGAAAGCTCATCTGTTTGTTATGGGTTATTCTAGCAAAAACTCATTTTAATGAGTGGTGGGGCTGTCTTTAATTTTCTGTCAGCTGCAGAATCCCATTGCAAGGATGTGGTAACAGGTAAAGGCAACAACGGAGGGAAGTCCTGGGCAGGGTTTTAACTGTTTCCAGATGCCATGTAACTGCCAATTCCAGATACTGTTTGCTTAGTGACAGCTATGATACCACCAAAGTAGATGTATCTAATCATAAAGCCCCTATGTCTGCTCCAGGAGGGTGGCCACAAAGACTAGGACATCTTTCTAAGCATAGTATGCTAGGTACAGACATTTAATAAGTTTTTTTTCCTGTAATTAAAAAACAGGCGTTATGAGTTAACAGCCATTCTACAAGACTTGTTTTAAGGATTTTTTTTTTCTTATTTCAACATGTTGTTCCTATGCCTATGTAACTGACTTGACTTTCTAGCGTATTTTAGGCTGAGAAACACAGTGAATGGAAGAAGCACGTGTATGTGCTTCTACCTGGAAACGAGATAAGCCATTTTCCAACTGGATCTGGCTAATAACTAATCCAAATAAAATGATAGGGACAGGGCTTTATTGTGAACAACCTTCTCCGGACTGGAGGTCATTTTTATTGCTCCATATATGTGCAACAATACAGTCATGTTGCACATTAGAAGGCCTGTGTTTGTGTGAGATTTGGGAGGTCAACAGTGACATGAATTACAAATTTATTTTAATTTTTTTTTAAATTAACAAACTGAAAATGTTATTTAGAGGAAACTCAACTGGTGATAGCTATGCTACCAAACCTCTATTTTAAGGACGCTGGAGTTTATTCAAATGACCAAGGAGTAATGAGTCTTGTTTAAATGAATAAAATAAGCATGCTTTTGAAACTACAAAGTGCTTCTGAATGCTGCTACTAAGACTACAGACTGTGAGTCAGGGAACAGCTGATTGTTCATTAAAGTGTCAAGAAAGGAAGAAGAGGGATGATAAGAAAAAGTGAATCCACGGTTGTTTTGCTTAGCCCTTGGGTTGCAAACCCAAGGTTTTAGTGTGGTGTTCTGAAAAAGCTTTCAAGGGGAGAACTGACTTCACTTGTGACCTCTGTGACCCTCAGTGATAATCACAGGGCTCTGCTCCTTCAATCTGCTCAATAGGTAGCAAAGGCTTGTTGTTGCAAGAGCCCAGGAGAAGAACTTTTTTTTTTTTGGTGCAAAACAACACAAATGGTGATGTGTCATTCTCTGAAGGATGAGGTGCTGATACAAGCACCTATCTACATCACTGAGTGGTGGAGTGATGAAGGAGTTGAGGTCATGTTCTCACGTTGAAAACAGGAACTCAGTCTTATGTGGAGCTAAAAACATAATAAATAACATAATTTTAAGACCTTCTTTGGTCTTAAAATTAAGCCTGGCCTGCAATTTATAATTTATGGCCATATTCCAGTAAACAGTTTGCATTACTTAATCTAAAAAACAGGTATTAACAAGAATATTAAAAGGGAGGAGGGAGACTTGTAACTATTACTGCAGTGCTAGTTTTCGCTAAAGTAACACAGCTAGAGTAACAGTGCTAACAACAATAAAATAGGCAGGCTAATAGAAAAAACATCATGGTAGCATTGTCTATCCTGGGGTTACATACATGTATATTTGTGATGGGTTGACCTTAATTCTATTTTTCAACTTACAGAAATTTTAAAATTTCCTCATCCAGATATCCCCTAAGGCCAGGATTTCCAAAAAGTTAAAACTAAAGTCTCTCTGAGTTGACTGCAGCTGACCCTGTCTCCATTATGGGAAAAAGTAATCAATAGCCAAACCCTTACAGAGCAAGCTCCATGAGCTGGGAGAAGGCTTTACAGAGTCACAACCACTCTTTGATGAGCTTGTGTTCTGAAGGGCGCTCTCAGTTTAGTATTTGGAATGAGAGTCACAACGAACAGGCCTGCTCCCTAGGCTGACCTCTGTAGAGCTAAGATTTTATGAATTAAAACTAAAGTGAGTGCATGGTTCTGAATATGGTGTGCCTCTCTTTCGCTTCTACCCCATTGCAGTTACGTTGGTAAGACTTAGGTGCCATAAGCTGCGGGCTGCTTCTCATAGGCTGAGGGCAATTTAATAATTTACTGGTGTAATGGAGCTTAAACAGAGGATTCAGTCTTTTAAAGTCGAAGCTTGGTAGTGCTGAGCACTTTCATTTCCTCCATTCAAACTTACGATCGCTGCTCAAAAGCCCTTTTGTGAGAACTTCTTCATCCCTTTTTATGTGATCTTACTAAGAAGATCCTGGCCAGAGTCTATCATCAAGTTAGCATATGAGAGATGTGATTTCACTTACATAATTTGTGTTCCTGTAAAAAGTCATTTTCCTAGGAGATGGAGCTCTAGGCAGCCATACCTTAAGGCCTGTGGTTTCTAATTTAAAGACAAAGTAAAAAGGCAAGTGGTGGCAATTTGTGCCTTAAGACTAGCACTTCAAAGGACAGAGAGAAACCTGTAGCGTCATAAGTCTCTCAGGACTCATCCCTTTGTGTAATATCATGTGTTTATTCTTGAAATATGTTTAACTTTATATGTATAAATGTATCTAAGCTTGTATCCATATATTTGCACCAAAGAATGCTAAAAGGATAATGGTCTGTGGATTTCAGATAATGAAACTATGAAGAGACCGTAACATCTAGCATTCACATTATCACCATCTCAAAGTCAAAAATACTTAAACCAAAAATGCTGCAAATTTCTCTTAGTCTTAGCTGAAGAACTAGCTTTGAAGTTTTTCAAAGGCTTCTATTAATGAAATGTTTATGTAGCTTTTTCTTCTTCTAGTGGGTTCTCATTTCTTAAGGGTTCCATCTTAAGAAGTAACAGTTAGAGACCTCCACCACCCTCATCCTCTGGGAAAACAGATCACTGGAGCCTGTACTTCCAGCCTCACACTGTTACCAAACTCTAGGTGTTGGGAAATGAGCTGAGTACATTAATAGAGCTTTTGAAGGGTGTGCAAATAGAAATGAGGTAGCTGAATGAATTGAGAGAAACGTCTTGGCTGAAGTGAGCCCATGGCTCCATCTTGCTTCAGTCCTGATGATTCATGGAGCAGGAGCAGAGGGAGTCTGGGTCAGGCAGGACCCCTGCACCCCAAGCATCTCCAGACTGTAGCTCCAGTGGATTGCCGGGTGGGACCTTGTCACTGCATTAGGCTGTTGCTGCTGTTCTGTGGCAAAAGCACTCTAGTCTCCATCCACAGAAAGCAGAGCACACAGGCTATCCTTAACCTACCCAGCTTAGTATTTGCAGCAATCCAGCCATTCAAACCTTGGCTGAAAAAGCTGCATGAGAAATTAGCTACGTTGGATGTGATGCTTGAGCTGGCTTGCTTGCTTGTGACCCATATAAACTGCAGTCTCAGCATTCCTGCAGCACACAAAGCTGCGTCTAATGAACGTAGGCTCTGTCCGCACTTGGCAGGTTTCTTCAGCTCTGCTGGTTAGACTAAGAAAAGATTCTGTCTTTCTGAGTTTTACCTTGCTTATATCCTGAGATTATCACAGCTCTGCCACTGGAGGTCAGGCAGAGTAACTCTTTGAGATTCAGCAAAGCTATGGTGATATCAGAAGAAATAACTTGAGAATTATGCTCTTAAAGAAATACAAAGTTTAAGGCCAGGGAGTAGATAGTTGATAGGGCTTTGCAGTCCCTAAAGTGTGCTCTATTTTCATTTAGTGACACAACACACTGCCAGAGGTTTCCTACTGGTGAACTCCCTTGGCATCACGCTACACAGTTTCCTCCCATGCTGCGCACTGTGCCTGGTCATGGGTAGGGGCAGGTTCTTCTTTAATAAAAGCCTGCCTATTTTTGCTGGACTTTGAAGCAAGCCAGTCTTCTTAAAACAGTACCAGCATGATCTCTTGAAAGCAATTCTGTGGCCTTAGTGGGATTTTGAAAGCTATTGTGTGCATATGCTGCACGGAGGTTACCTCTCTCCACTTCTTGCTTGCTAAATCATAACAAATTGAAGATTGTGTTTCATACTCTTTACTGACTTGGTCATATTTTCAAAGGCTATTTGGTTTTAATATAAACAAATGAAGCAACCTGCCCTGCCTTTCATATCTACACCACTGCCACCACCATGTTTGCAAAACACTGCAACAGCCTAACAAAATATATTGTGTTGTGTTTCCTGCTGTGACCCCAAATACTCAGTCACATGCTCTAGCCCCGACATGATAGTTTGCTGCTTTTGGCTATGCTGCTTTATGGCAGTTAACTATTATATTCTGTATACATAAATTATACTATCCACATTCCCTGCCAAGGTAGCTTCCTCTTGCAGAACTTCCTTCATCATTTTCCCACATCTTTTCCATGAAAAGCAAAAACAGCCCACTGCTTGGAAACGTTTCTTTCTTTTCCTCTTCTGGTGCGTGTCTGTTGGATTTAATTTTTTTAAGTCCTCATTTCTTATGTTTTGTAATCTTTCATTTCTGAAACACCCATGGTTCATGTGTCTTCCAGATGCCATGTGCTATTTGTGTTATTTTCACATTACAGCCTTGTTCAATACATTTCCTACTTCTGTCTTTGTCCGTTTGATCTCTAGTAAGAAGCAGCGGTTTGCAAGCATTACAGTAAAGACTCAGCTAAACATCCAGTATTATCTGACTAAGAAATGGTTGGATTTCCAGGCATGTTCTTTCATTAGGCGGTATTTCTCAATTTTCCAGTAAAAATTCTTATAGTACAACGTGTCATATAAATGGCATCCTGCTTTTCCATTCCACGCCAATATTCTTTGTCCATTAAAGCAAAACAAAACAACACAGAAAGCCCAAAAGGAAATAAAAACCAGCTCTTGGTGAGTTTAATGCAAGTTAGCAGTAATCAAACCTCATACAATGCAACAGCTTGTAATGTCTGCTGTAGGATATGAAGTTTTTTGCAGGACTGTTTTCCTTTCAATTGAGTTAGGTAATAAAAAGGAAGTTGGTGGCCCTGTTATGGTGAGTTGCAGAGGTCTAAGCCATTTCCAACGTTCAGAGTCCTCTGCATGAGGAAGGGTGCAGGAGGACTGTATGGGACCGGGAGTTGCCCAAGTGGAGTGGCACGCTTTCTCAGGGTAGTCAGGCACCAGCTTTTGTTGATGTCTCTCCAATCCTCTCCGTTTCTTTAAATTTATTGATAAAGTTCTTTGCATTGCCAAACCAAAACCCCTGTCTCGAACTTTTTCTATGTGTTACAAAGCTGCTGGACTACGTAGAATCTATGAAGCCTGTGTAATAAGAAAGGGGAGGAAGGGAGACAAAGAGGGAGGGAGGTGTCATCACAAATACATTTCAGATTTGTCCATTAATACAGAAAATATTTTGAGAGATTTGTAATAAGAATGCAGACTGAAAAGTCAAACCAACTCATTAGAAAAACTTTGAAATATTTTGTAAAATATTAATGACTTTGAGTTTGTAAGTGGTGGGAAAGTTGATCTTGTACCAGCTTGCAACTGATTGCAGAGCGATGGTGTTACAAAATCTGTATATGTAAGCCAACAGGAATGTGGACGCTGCATTTGCCAGAACTGTTTTAGCAACAAATTCTGAGTAGAAATGACTGAGTCCTAGCTACCTTGCATCCTGTAGCATTTGCACTGGTGCTAAATTAGAACAAAAATGTCACAGTTTGGATTATTCTGTCCACTTCTCAGAGCAGCAGCAAGTAACTCAGGGTGTGATTACACCAGCAGTTTATGCACCAGACATTTAGATTCAATACACCGTACTTGTGAACTGTGCTTAGTCTGGGGAATGGGACTGACTCTGGATCCCTGTTTCCAGAGAGGTAAGGTGTCCTACAAAATAAAGTTAGAGTTCCCTGTTCATCAGCTTTGTCCCATTCATTTATAGGTACTAAGAGAAGGCAAATGGAAGTGGCTTCCTTTTGGTTTGTGCTGCATAGCCCAACCAGACATGCAAGGAGATCGGAGCTCCCCAGTAGAAAACCCTTGGCGGCCTTACTGGCAGAAGGGGCAGAAGAAAAGCAAAGCCACGCAAGCAGCATCATGCTGACCTCAGCAAGACCTGGGGTCCCTGGAGAAATTTGCAGAACAAGGCTGAAAGTCAGCACATTCTCCTTCCTGTACTGTGGGGCTTATGTGTGGTGGGGGTGACAGCAGCTGTAAGTACAGGCTGATACACTAAGTTTGCTTGCCAGGTATCTAAAGTTTTTGTAAGACTTCAAGGCTTCAGGGTTTCACTCCAAATTGCCCTTCACATATCTCAGGACACAATGAACATTTATTGATAGGCTATTCTTGCAACAGCTGAGTAGAAACTGGAAGCGACTTTTGAGGACCAGAGCAATGTCTCCTTGCCGGAGCTGCAGTCATGGGCAAGGCAGCAGGAGAAGACACAAGTGGCCACAGCTTGAGTAGCCCTGCCTGCTCCCGAGCAACCAGGCAGCCAGCCTCCAGCTCTGTCCTGGCCGCTTCTTCCTCTTTCATCACCCTGTGCTTCCATGGAAAAATAATTTCATACAAATTTTAGAGGAATATCCAGTTAATCAAAACACAGCAGGCTGCCAGCGCAGCCTGAGCAGAACGGTGCTATTACACACCATGGCACTTTCAATTCTGCTGCTTCATTCTCTTGACAGAGATATTAACAAAAAGAGGAAACGGGCTATTACTGTGACAAAGGCTTTGACAGCACGGGGAAAATGGCATGTTAACTCCTCATCAGGCTGGCTGAAACTGGCTGGTGATGCCTATGCTCCCTGCTCTGTAACCTCACAGCCTTCCTCACCACCCTTGGGTCTGTCTGCTGTGGAGCAGACTCTGTTTAATGGACAGGGGAGTGCTTTTATTTTAAGGGAGAGTCGTCTTGCGCTGTACGTGTAGAAACACGGTCATCTGCTTTTATTGCGAGCAGATGTTGGAGTGTGCTTGACTTGGAAAAACCCATGAGACTCAGAATTAGCTACATTAATAGAGGTCATTTGGTAAACTGGGCCTATTTTAGTTATTTCAAGGTCCAATTCAGACCGCAGCAAATAAGGGTCAGTTTTCTCTGGGGCTCTAAAGAGCTCTGGAAGAATGGCCATTCCTCTGTTTGTTTCTCCCTGTTTGAGAACTACTAATGATGAGCGTTTGAGAGGCTGCTGTGTTTGCTCTCTGCCGTTTCCATGCCATGGGTCCTGTGCTGTGACAATAGCATGCTGTGGTTAGCCCTGATATTGTGCGTTTACCTAAAGGTGCACTGGGCGGCACCTGTCTGCCGGTGATCGGTCTGTCAACCCTCTATCATTAAACTAGCCAAAAGATAAGCAATTGCAGCTTTGGCTGGTACACTGGCCATTTTTCTGTTATGACTTTAATTGCTCTTCTCTGGAGTCTAATATCTGAAATAATCTTCCTGACCTCCTCCCTGCCAATCTATTTAGGTCCTGAATCCCTTAAGCCAGGAACTGGCTTCAAGCCTATAGGCATAACTCGGCCAACTGGGTTCTTCATCAATGTGAGTAGTAACACAGAGATCACCTTTATATGGAGGTGTAGCATCTTCTGCTACATTGGAAATGGAAAAGGTAGACAAGCATTGGGATGTGTATCAGGTCTGATAAAGCAACAGCAAAAGGTTTATAAGTTCAAGTTCATTGGAGGTTATCCAGCTACCCAATCTTTTTAAGTGATTTTTCTGGAAAACAGAATAATTGTAAGCAACTGGTAAGTTTCTTTTTTGTTCTTTTCCCTGAGTGATTGAAGTTGGTTTGATTAAGTCAGTCCAAGTCCAGGCTGCTAGCCAGGCCCTCTTCCCCCACCTTATATTCCTGCGTCCTTGGCTCTGCAGGCACTGCTGCAGATATGGACACCTTGAGACCTGGTTCAAGGAGCTGATCTGTCTTGAAACAAACCACTGGCCCCCAACTGCTTCGTCCTGACCCCAGAGTAGCTTTATGCTGATCCTAGCAGAAGTTTTCCTGTGGCCATCCAGTGGACCTAGTTGGTAGACTGATCCAGCTGAAAAATAACCAGGAAAACATAGTGTGGTTTTCTCCCAGCTTAATTGGTTTCCTAATCTGATGTGCCGAGCTGCTGAAAAAACAGGCAGAACACGGTGCAGGGACGAGAACAAGATCATTAGAGAAAAGGACAAAGTGAACCTGAAGACATGCAGGTTGAGCTGTGTCCTTGGAGCTAGAAGCAGATCTAGGCTAGGGGAGAAAGTAGGGCATTGCGACAGCTCCGGCTCATCCTGGGATGAGAGGGGACTCTCCCACAGAAGCTCTGTAAGCAGATGCAGATCCCATTGGGAGACCCAATAATAGTTACATGCTTGGATGCGAGGTCTTCAGAGCAGCTGTGGCTACAAACAGAGAAGTGGTGATCTCAATTAGGATCTCTAAATAACACCACCTTGTCTCCATGTCATCGCCTGGGACTCCCAGCTCTGGGCTTGGGGAATTAGATGTATGAGGACTCCTGCAAGGGAGGAGGCTGTGCTGTGGCTCCCGGCTGTTGCCAGCCCTTGGCTTTTCTGCTGTCTCTGGCGTGTCAGGGGAGCTGCTGTTTCTTGCTAGGGCACATGGCTGTTGGTTTCAGCATGTTTTCTTAGGTTTCAAAAGAGATAGGAGAGGGAGGGAACACAGAGAAAGGTTTTGAAAACGTAAGGAAGGAACAGGAACAGCCTTTGCTACAGATGGGACCAAATGCTTTGATCTAGAGAGGAGTTGTCTCTAGCATGAAGGTATGACGTAGTACCCCCACTTACCCTCTGCCCCAAGTGCTCTGCGGGGCAGCATGGGCCGGTGGGTGTGTCTGTGCCCAGAGGACATCCCAAAGTTTTCATCAGCCCTTGTGAGGAGCTTGGGCTTGCAACATTCTTCAAGAAGGAGCTGAATGGCTGAAAGCAAGATCTTGCCTTCTTTGGCAGCCGTGCTGGCTGCAAGTGTTGTCTTCTTAATATCACCCTATTCTACCGCAGCACAACATCCAACCTAACAATCAGGAAGATCCAGCTTTCAAAAACCCTTTAAAAGCCAAGTTTTAGTGCTAACTTTCCTGTTAGGTTTTTTTGGTTGTCACTCAAATAGGAGAAGAGAAAGTTTAACGCGGAGGTAGATAATGTTCACGATTGCACAATTACAGGAATAACAAAGTAGGAGCTTATAAGATGTATTATAATGTGAACATTTATCTGGAAAGTATGTCAGAATCTTACAGGAAATCTGTCCATGACAGAGTATTTTCCAAGGCTGGTAAAATTAAAGAGATAACTAATAGCATTTTCTTTTTATCTGGTGTTTACTTACACCACAAAAAATAAAATATAGCACAGACAATATTGACTGTTCAGAAATATAGCTCCAGCCATCAGTAGAGGAAGAAAGATTGGTAGGAAACTTCTCCTTTCTTGAATGTGAGCTTTGAGTGGCTGCAAAATATTTAATGATGCTGACACTTGGATAGTCACAGTGAAGCTTCAGTGTGAATGTCTGCTGGAGAGGAATGAAGCTGCTTATGATTCAGAAATATTATTTTGGTATATGACAGGTGCTGTTTTCAGACGCCACATCAATTACATCTTTTCTCACAATAAAGATTTTCCACACATGCAAAAGCGCAAAGACTATGCAAACCATTAACCAAAAAAATAAGTCCCTATATTCCGAAAAAGAAGTAACAGTGTCAAATGAAGGGGAAAAAAAAATATAAAAGCTTACTGAGCTTTATTTCACTCTGGGTGAGAGTTTTGGTTAGCTATAATATATGCTCTGCTAGCAAGTATATTGTCTCTGCTTTCCTGCTGACGCTGTCTCCCCTAGCTTACCCCTCTGACCTTCAACCTAAAACTTTGTCGAATAGTTTCACCTTGTTGTTTAGCTGCTCCAGCTTGTTGCAGAAACTGTGTGTCATCTGGAGCACATTCTTTTTTTTTTTTTTTTCGCTTTCTTATTGTGTGTTTCTCTATAAAATCCAATTTACAAGTTAGTCATATAAAACACAATTGTATGTGAAGTTGTTGAAATAACTTGCCCTGACAGCAGCAAATATCCGTTGTCCTGCCTAGCTGACTCAGGGTTAGTCACCGGTGCAGGAGGACATGAGGTTCTCCAAAGAAAAGGGGATATGCTGCCTGCAACCTCCACCCCAGAAGCTGCTGCTGGAGGATTTCCAGATACTCATACCAGGTGTGTGGGGGAAAGTTAGGCTCCTAAGGTCTATGAAACACTGTAAATGTGGTGTGAATATGGCCATGTCCCAACGGGAAAGTATCTGTTCTCAGGACGGTTTTCTAAGGAGGAAAGCGAAGTACAGAACTGCTGGAGCTGGCATCCAGCAGAAATGTCACTTTGAGGTATGCCATGGAAACCTGAACTAAGCAGCTAGCCTGTCTGCCTATCAGAGAATAAGCAACTAAGGTGCATTTTGGTTTGATTTGTCTTTTTCTGGATCTTCTGTTTGGGTTATTTCACACAATTGGTGCATCTACAAGGGATCGTATGCTGATGGTCGATGAAGCCCTGTTTATATGATTACTGAAATGACTTATTCAATAGGAAGGTGACCTAACTAATTCACCATTGTTTAAATTTTAATTCAGTGACCATGCAATGTCTGGAAAACACTATTTGCATCTATAATTAACAGGCTGTTATGAACCGTAGTTTACAATTTGATATACTTTACCCAAACTCTGTGAAGAAGTGTTTCATGTGATCTCTTTCTGAATTCACAACGGATGAAAATGGCCTGGCTGATTTCATACAAGGAGCTTCATTCGCAGGGAGACGCAGGTCCAGTTTGCTGTTTGCTGTCTAATACAATTTAGGCAGAGCAGCACAGCACTCCCTTTTTCTCCTGACAGTGATTCTCCCTCCAAAATGAGGTTCTGGCAGTCTGCTTTCGTACAAAGTAGACTCAAATGTAATTATGCTGCTATGACAACTTAGTCTTATAGCACTCACAGTCGTTTTTCTTCTTGTCTTTGTAGTGCTGCTACGGGTAGAAAATGATTCTGTTTTTCCTTCTTCCAGTATAAATAGAAATGCATGTCAATGAAGTCTAAGTTGTACTGGTATAAGGACGAGGTCAGCCCCAGTATATTAAACATTTCTCTGTTAAAAATGTGAAAAGAAGGAAAAAATGTCAGGTGCCCAGTCCCCCAGTGCTCACGAAATGCAAGCCATGTTAACCACCCCTATCCACACTCGGGGAAGGAAACATTCCTTCTTTGAATCTCCACACTCACATGGGAAGAAAGTAGCCGCAACCACATCTCTCCCTTCCTCGCCTTCCCTCAGGGATAAGGCCCATCATTTCTTCAGAGCCCCTCCATCCAGTGTTTAGCCCTTGCAAAGCAGTCCTGTGCACGCTCTCACCCAAGCTGTTCCTGGGGCTGGGGTGGCTTATGGCATGAGAGCGAGTTACTGCAGTGCAGGGAGGTCTATGTTGAAAGAAGAAAAAAAAAAAACAAATCAATTTTTCTGGCCACTGGACAGTGCCTCTGAATAAAGGCAGACCAAGGGGCTGGGCTACCTATGGGAAGAGCCTGTGGGGGGAAGCTGGCTGGAAGGACGACGCTGGTCACCCACGTTGCCAGAGGGATTAGCTGCTCTGGTGGAAGAACATCACAGGATGTGCTTAATAACTGAGTGTTCTACAGAAAAAAAAGCACCTGCTTTCTGTTCCCTACTGCTTATGCCTAGTCCTCCTATGGGGTCTGAGCCTGCTGTCCCCTGCTATGGAAGCAGAACCTCTGTCACAACAGGTTAGAGCTTCCCTTTAGATCTTCTCATCCAGCCTTTGAGGCAGACAATAGAAAGTGTCTTCTGAGGGTCAGTTCAAAATCTGGACGCTGGTGCAGGCACACTAGCGCAAAATGCCTAGACCCAGCCCTGAGGGAACATGTGGTTTCATCATCAAGGCATCTCTGTTAATTGCTCCCAAAGCCAGAGGTCTTCCATGTGTTTACCTTTAATGAGTTATGTTCGGCAAAAATTCTAAGTGTAGCCAACGTGACTTAATTTGCAGTGACACCCAGGGAGATGTGGAGGGCTGCCAGAGGTGTGATAGAGAGCATTTTAGCTTCATGTGGCTTCCTGAAGCTCCCCAGAGCACACTGAAAAGGGTCCAGCCTTTTTTTTGCTTTTTATTTAAGGTAAAAAGTATTCCCTTTCCAGCTGTGAAAGCAACAGCTTAGGCCAGAACAGAAGGTGTTTGTGGTAAAAAGACACACAGGCTTAGCCGGACTATTTTGATCTTTTTTTTTCCTCCCTGAATTCTCCAGGGAAGAGAGCAGCTGCCATCAGATGGCAGGAGAGAGACCCAGGGCTTCAACTTAATTTCTTCCTTCTGACTCTTGCGCTGGAAGAAGTCTGTACTTCTGTCGCCTGATGTCCTGAGGTCAGAAGTCATCACGGCTGAGACAGCTACTAGACCCAGCGAGGGGTAAGAGGGAGTTTGTGGGTCACGGCTTCTGAAACAGGATCTTATCTGGAAGCACTCACACCTTACCTGCTCCAGAGCCCCTGATGCCCCATGGCCCTCAGCCTGTGTACTCCCTCCTCAGCACTATGCGGTCACCTTGCAGTGGAGCACACAGGGTCTTATAGGGTTGGAGGAAGCCATCTCTACAGCCATCTGGGGTGCTGCAATGTAGCCTCAAAAATGAGCTAAGGAATAGCACGCATTAATGATGAAGAGGTTATGGGTCTGTGTAAGATGTGTAGATTGCCACCTTGCCTGTGCAGGGCTGTTTCTAGGTTTCACCCTTCAAAGCTCTGGAGCAGAGGTGGGATCCGGTTCCCCAGATGAGGAAACGGTGATGGCCACAGTGGGTCTGAACCTTTTCCGACATGCCTACTCCAAGTGCTTGAATCTGCATGATCCCAGGTGCTGCAGCACCAGTACCTCCTTCCCTGTCTTCACCCTCCAGTAAGGTCTGTCAGCATGGGCATCACCTACGTCCAGGGGCGGCCTGGAGCCCTGTATGTCCGTTAACACTAGACACAGAGAAGCTGCTTTCAAAATGGCATCTGGCAACTCTTTCTCTTCCCCTTTGCTTCAGAAACAAACACCACCGCAGGTGTTTTTCCTGTGTCACTTCAATGTCTTTGAAGTAGCAGCCTCAGAGAGATGTCTTTTCTATGAAGAAACACCTCCTTTTCCGCTTGCTCCTTGACATTTCCATGGATGAACTAAAAAGGTTCTGGCCTTGATTTTAATGAAATAATACAGATTCCATGTACAGGGTGGTCGCCCTAGCACTCACTGTGGCATACAGGAGATTTATTGTGTGAAACAGAGACCTAAACCCAGCACTGACTTCACAAACATCGTTTCTATACCAACACCCACGATTGCCTGAGCATGTATTTCTGGCCAGCTATGATGCTGTTTGCTAAGCACCTCCTGGCCAAGACCTCACGTTTTCTGTGCCGGGTGGCTCTTTCACTCTCTTGCTGTCTAGACTTCTTGAGTCTTGCAGACCAAGAGCTTGTCTGAGACTCTTATGAATGCTGAGCAGCTCCCTGACAAAGTAATGTTGGTTGTGGGACTTGTCTGTAGCTGAGTTAGATGAAACTGGAAGGGGAGCTTTCTGTGTTTCCATTGGTAAGATGGTTGCCAGCTACAGCCTTCCTGCTGTAGGGATTCCTGGGGAAACATTCCTGTGGGAAAGTCTTAAAGTATCTCCATATGTATGGCATCTGTTGTCCTTTAGACAATCAGGGTTCCCGAGCTGCTTTTCTATCATGTCCATGTTCCACCCAATCTCTCTCAGGAGTGCATATTGCTCCTTACACCTCCCTATTCTCAAAGGATGTCCTGCTGAACACTGGCCTGCTTTATCTCTCATCCAGTTTGTCCTCAGCTCTGAGGGTGCTTGTCCTGTTGCACACTAGGTTGGCCAGCTTGGGATCTGCATGAGCCTCCACTCTTGGTAGCAGGTCATTGCTGTACTGCAGCTGCCGGCAGTCCTGCACATCAGCCCCTGGCATTGGCTGCATCAGCTTGTTCACCCCAGTGGTCTTTCCTCAGAAGTAAAAACCTCACTCCTGCTTCTGTCTAAGATCCATATACCTGAGCATGTTCATTACTAAAAGTAAAGTAAGCCATGTTCACAAGAAAAAAAAGGCATATGAAAGCTTTATGGTTCTCACAGTCTTGAATCTTCCACAGTAAACTGTCTTGTACTATCAATCATATCCCTGCGGAGAGTGCGAAACAATGGTCAGTGCTGTCTCTTGTACTTACTTTGTGAAGATGCTAATGACTGTGACACCAAAATGAAGTGGGTCTTCCCTGAGGAGATAATATTTTGTTCTGAGAGGCAGATCATAACAGATGGGATGTATGTGCATTTACTTTCTTGTGTGCATTTCTCATTTCTTCTTTCCTGTTTTCTTACAGACGTGAAGAGTCACTCGTACCAATTGATTGTTGTCAGCAGGACAAATATTCTCTGTTTTGAGGGTTTCATAAGAGAAGAAACGGAATCACTCTCTCCCCTCCTCTGTAGCTCACATCACAGTCTCTTGAGAAGTGGTGGCTTTCTTCCAGGTGATGCTCATACTTAATCTTAACAATAGCAATTTGTGATCGATAAATTAGAAGTTGTGTGATTCAACATCATAAAAAGAGCTTGGCGCTCATTGGGATTCTTGTTTCATTTCCTCTGTTGTCTTATATAGTAGTTGGACAAACAACATTTCCTGGTTCTGATTCCATGTGAGATTCTATAGCTCTGTATTTCACAGCTACCATAAAAGCAGGTACAACAGTGATGGGAGCCATATAAGTACCTAGACAGATGATAAAAATATTGTTGCTGAGCCCCTCAGGGTATGCTTTGTGAGAGAAGACACTTAATTTAAAGAATAAAGCATTGTTAACTTTTACTATATAGCATATGCAATACTATAATTTATTAGTCTATTTTTCAACACAGTAACTGATGTGCTGTTTGATTTTTTTTATTTTAAAGCCATGAGATAAAATAAGTTTCCAAACCTCTTGCCTCAGTTTTCCTGTTTGCAGTATGTAAATGCTGATGATACTAAGTGAAAGTGCAGTAAATTAAACACTAGTATGGATGTTATAGGCTGAGAGAGTCGAGGCTGTTCAGCCTGGAGGAGAGAAGGCTCTGGGGCAACCTTATAATGACCTTCCAATACCTGAAAGGGGCCTATAGGAAGGCGAGGGAGGGTCTGTTCACAAGAGTTTGTAGCAATGGGGCAAAAAATCGGAAGAAAAGAAACATAAAGAAGGTGGTGTTACCCCTAAGGTGGTTCAGCAACAGAGCTGTGCATTCACTACTTGCTGGATATAACAGTAATTAGTAGAAAGTATTGCCAACCTTTTATTTTTTTTCTAATGTGTGCCATCTACCACAGTTTGGTATTTTTGCATTTACATTCCATTTCTTTTTTAAATTGGATATAAATTGACAGGTTTTGCCCATAGCTGCTTTCAGCGCGCTGGGAGGGGAAAGTGCCATTTTTTCACCTTTCTGCTGTTTGAGGGAAAAGCAGTCGTTCTTTACACAAAATCTGCATCAGTGGCAGCTTTTAAAGACTTCCTTGCTTGATGTCTGAATTTAGCTTTTAAAATTTTTGAAGTGCCAGCTTTTTCTGCATAAAAGCTGCTTATCCCTCAACGGCAAGAACTTCAAACCATTTGCTGACAGCATCTAGACAGCCCCAACTGAAGTAACGTCAGATAGTTATGGCTTGTCTTGGCAAGTGAGGGAGATGAAGAGCCAAATCCTGCAGCGATGAAGATCATTACACTGAAGTTCCTCTCTGCTGTTGATCTCTACACCTCTTCAGGCACGATCGCCACTTTGCACATTTCCCCGCCTTGCAGTGAGTGTATACTGCTGCTGTGCAGATCCATCCCCAGGAGGAGCCTGTCTTTCTGTGTTCCCTTGATGTTGGACCGTGGCTCAGCCAAGAGGCAGCCTGTGCCTCGCAGTAGTGTGCACACGTGGCTGGTGGTTGGCTCACGCTGCTTCACGCTAGTTTGCAAAGCCAAAGCAACTACTTCACCCATTCCAGTATCTGACATTAATTTGTCCCTCTCCCATCCCTCCACAGTAGTAGAGGAGCACAGCGCATTTCTGTTTTGTTAAATCCGGACAAGAGGCAGTGAGATGCATTTTAATTATCTTCATGTGGATATGTGCAGCATAGAGGGACAGCGTATCGATTTTTCTGTTTATTTTTCCATCTCTGAATGAATAAATGGTTTTTGCTCAGCAACTGCAGGCTCATAACCTCAGGCTCACCGGTATGTCTTTTTGTCCTTCCAACTTTCACCTACCTGTCACACACACTGGGGATCTACCTTTTTTCTACATGGTACTCAAAGATATAAAATTAAGTATACATTGATACCAGCCTGCTGCTGCTGGGATCTGCAAAGACAAGGCCACTACAGGAAGAGGGGCCCGCAGCAGTTAGGAAGCTGTCCTTTGGGACTGCAGTGTGTACAAAATGTCTGAGGGCCCTTGGGAATACAAACCCTGGTGTCTGTGTAAACGGTCTGCTGCAGTATCAGTACCAGGGTCTATGGCATCTCTGTGTGTCCATCCATGTCTGATTTCTACTGGAATACTCAGAGGCTACCTAGTTCAGTGGCTCTGGGCAAGGAATTCTTTTATTGAGGGCTTTTGCAGGCAGCTTTTGGATGCAGAGCTCCACATATTGGAAGAGATTGGGGCCTGAACCGACATAACGCAATTTCAAGCATCATATGCTATGATCCTGTGTCTCACCATCCCTTCTGCGGCTCAACTCTGCATGCGTGCACAGGCAGTGGGTATCAAACAAGCACTGAGGGGTCATGGCAAGCTGTTGTCTCCTTCCTAACATGGTGCAAGTGTTGTGTATCTAAGGAAAGGGAAACTCCTTTCTAATAACTGGCTCAGTCTCAAGATACTGTTTGTATGGATCCCCATTTTTGGAACCAAAATACTGTTTGTATGGATCCCCATTTTTGGAACCAAAATACTGTTTGTATGGATCCCCATTTTTGGAACCATATTTTCACCTGTCTCACAGTTAAGGCTGCTTTACCACTGCAGGTGGAATGAAGATGGGCAGCTTCACAAACCTCATGAAAATTTTACTCATCAGGCAGACCAAGGCTATCACTGAACACAGGAAATACTTTTTGAAAGGAGTAAAACCGTATCTTCTAGTTTTTTGTGCTCAAGCTGATAGGCTAGGCTGAGACTAGCTAATGGTCCCCACCTGGCTCCAAAGCCCTCTGCAAGCTCCAGCAGCCTTGCTGCAAGCTGTTGCTTTAAACCTGGAGGAAATGACCACCTGAAACCTTTTGGGGCTTATTTTGTAAGGGCTGCTGTTTGCTGCATCTCTTTCCCTCTTCCAACTTGCAAGTATGCCTTTCTTGTTCTCCCCCTTGAGGTTACTTTGGGCTCCCTTCTTGTTCTGTTTTTGTGCTCTCTGTGATTTCAAAGAATTGGTCATGAGAACAGTTGGGTGGAAGACTCCAGCAACTTTCTTCTCAGCCAGCTTTTGTACGGCAGTGTGCCGGGAAACCTTTGTGGAGCCCTTTAGTCCTGTCAGAAGGTAAAGATTTATAAGACTGTGGTGGGTTAACCTTGGCTGAGCGCCAGGTACGCACCAAGCCTCTCTATCACCCCCCCTTTCCTTCCCCTCC
>JAVSBS010005694.1:24967-45309 GCA_033124195.1 Coracias cyanogaster | reverse complement strand
TCTGCTGGCTGCTGAAACAGTTCACACAGATACCCAAGATCTTCATGACCCGATTATAGGTGGCAAAAGTTGTGAAACCTCTAGGCTGAGCTACCTGGATTTGAAACACTTCACCAGTGGTGTTACTGGCTTTTTAGTGGATGACGTGTCCATGGATGCCTTCCTCACATTGCTCCTCAGTCATCTGGAAGAAATTCAGAGTTCTCTCCCGTGGGATTCTAGTAACGTGCTTCGTGAAGAGATGGAGCTTGTTGAGTGCTTGAATCTTTCTGCAAGCAGGGATACTTTTGGAAGTCGTGTGTTACAGTTTTCCAAATACCTTTCTGAGGCTCACTGGCGATACAAGGTGGTGATGAGTAACAGAAATGCAGGTAGGCTTGGTAGCTGGCGCTTTCTGGTACATTGGCACTGTTCTGTTACAGCTGTCCAGGCAGTGTTCTAAAGACTAAATTTCCTGAGCGTCTTACTGATAGAGCACATCCTGACAGCTAGTAGGAGAGTGACAAAGTTGGAGATCACCTGGTTCTTGCACCATTCTCTAATGGGAGTGATCACTGTTCTAATCAGAAAGTTTTAGGTTTTCTTTTTCTTTTTCTCCCCTTCCTTGTGTGGACACACTGCTTCCGTGGCCTGTCTTTCACAAGTGGCTGCTTTGTCACAAGCTACGTTGACAGGTGTGAAGGTACGTGGTGACTTGTGATCCAGTGGCAGCCAGATAGAATCATCTCATTCATGGACAGCGTGTTGATTTAGCCCTGTCTGGAAACATGTTAGGAACGTGTGTGAGAGGAAGCTGGATTAATCTGGGATGCAAACCACTCCTCAGGAGTATCTAGAACAACACACTCGGGAACCTATTTCCCACCCTTCTCCATATCCTGTAACTTCTTAGCCCTGCCACTATCAGATTTCTGCTTGTGTCATAGTGTGGCTTTTTGCATATGTCAGATGATGTGGAGTCCATGTCCCAGGAAAGACTGGACAGTACGGACCTAAATGTTCCAAGTTTCCAAACTCGTGTTCAACTATTTCTCAAGTCTCCCTCTATAAAGGAGGGGATGTGATGGGACTTAGGTTTGAGTAGGCGGCCCTCAGTGGTCATGCAGCAGCTTTCTGTGGGATTTTGTACTTCTGACAAATGATGACAATTATTTGGGGAATGTCTTTCAGGGAAAGGTGGCTGGCTTTTCTTAGCACTGCATATCTCTTGGATTTTTTTCTTTTGAGGGCACCCCCACTACTTGCTCACTTCCAGAATTGCTGAATTAGAGTTCATACTACCCTGGATTACTGAGGAACCTGGTTGTTTCAGGAAGACCTTAATGACAAATCAAACTCTCTCTTCTACTATTTTAATTTTTATTCTTTTCACCTTGTTTCTAGGTGCTTGTGTACTTGGACTATGCCTTTTTTCTCTATAGTTAGAATCAGAATCATTTAGGTTGGAAAAGACCCTTGGTACTCATCAGGGGTGTGTAGAAGGTACATTCCATCAACATTGGATGCAGATGTGAAGAACAGTATGAGTTGAATTGCTTTGAGGTCCTTGTTTTAACTTTACTGCAGAAGAGCTGTTAGCTGAGATCAGCTGTGTTTCCTTTGGAGATTTGCTATCATAGCTCTACCTATGTAGAAGACCCGATAGATTCTTTAAGGTAGACAAATAACTGTTTATGGCCTGTCCAGCTATCTGGTAATGTTTTTGCTTATATATTTCACAGAACATCAGCTGTCAGCTTCCAGGAGATACTGCTCTCCGATCAGGTGCTCCAGCTTTAGGAAACGAAGTAGATCTCAAAGATACAAGACAGGTGAGTTGAAAAAGTCACTTGGAGAAGACATCTCTGAAATGTGCATAATCTTGCTGAGCTAATAGCTGAATACAATTAGATTTAATGGACTAGGAGGAGAGAACTATATTTCTTTTCTTTAGCTTTCTAGCTGGTTTGAAGTGTCTTAGTCCAGTTTCACTTGAAGGTTGTTTTCCTAAAGCTTATTTGCACAATTAAAAGATAATTAATTTTAAACTCAGATAAGAAAAGAACTCTTTTGATATATAGTCTGATTTGAGGTAGGAGTGAACTTTGCAACTACAGTACCAATTCTTCCCTTTCTCCACTATATCCAGTGACTGTTTGATATATTTTCATTCTTATTACTGTAGTATTTACAATATGAATTTACAGGAATTCATAGCTTAAATTGGCAGCCTTAGAAAAAAGTTGAGTTCCTTGTTGTTTTTTCTGTTTAGCCTCTAAAAGGTACATCTGGCTTTGGAGTGGGATGTTCCAAATTAAGATGCTTTTAAATATCTGATGTGAGTCACTGATGGGCCACTCAAACATAGTCTCCTGCCTAGCGTTTTCTTCACAGCAATTTTTGCATTTTTTGTGGACATTAGTGATGGTTCATTTGCGAAATTCTCTTGAAGATCTCTTGTGGTTGCCTAATCTGTTACTTTAAGTAAGTTTTAATTACCTTGTCTAGAAAAAGTGCATTTAATGTGTGATTTTGATTTGTTTCCATTTTAGATGGGGAAGAGGGAACTTCCAGTCCATCATTAGAAAGTACAAGTAGCGAGCTAAGCACCAGTACCTCAGGTATTAAGCCACAAAAGTAGTATTTCTCTCTTGTCAATGTGCGTGATGAAGTATTTGCTTGACTAGTTAAGATGAATTACTGCTACATGCAGGACAGAATTAGAACTTTTCATTTCTCAACTCCCATTTTTGGCTAGCTTTTTTTCCAGTTAGAACAGTATATATCTCTTCTTCTGGAATAAGAAAATTAGATTTTTCTTTATATTTTTGGCTTGCGGGAAACACTATACAATGTAGTGATGTACAAACCATCAAAAAAGCTAATAGACTGGTAGTTGTGTAACCTAAAGCATGCCTAGGCGTGCTAAATTGATTTAATAGCTCTAATACTTAAGACTTTTCTGTTCATCCATATTGAACCAGTGCTTTATCCTTGCGTCCGTGTTATGTAGTTGCTAAGCAGTGTTACATTTGGATGAGATCCAAACTGAAAGTTCTGACTAAATAGTGAAATATGGTGAGAATTTTTAACAAGGTGATTATGTTGACCTCTTTACCCTAAAACTTCCTTGTGATTCTGCTCCTATCTTTTTGTGTTAAAGATGTGAAGGACTGTTATCTGATAGTTGAAATGTTTTTGCTGTAATAGTAGGCTGATTAATTCTGTTGTCTTGCAGAGGGAAGTACCAGTAATGTGTCTGGCTCGAGTGATTTGGAAAGCAGGGTGAGACCGCACCAGCAAAACCCCCTCATTCCTATGATGCTTTCCCCACCAGAATCACTGTTAGTTTCTTGTGTTTTGAGAGGAAACTTCGTAGAAGCCCATCAGGTAAATGTGTTGCATATATGTTACATGCAATTAAATCTAATTTGGTGTTGATGTTTGTGGTTGTGATAGCTGATAAAATTCCAGGTTCTGTCGTAGCAAGCATAGAACTGAAGCATCTGCATTCCAAGTGAAAGGGACACTTCAGAAGTAGAAGCAAGTGAAAGGAACAAAGGTTTTTCCAAACCAGCATAACAAGGATGCTTGGGTTTTTTTTTTTCCTTCTTATATAAAAGTACTTTCTCTAAACCTGGGCTCTCAAAGCATGAAAATGCTTGATGAGAGCTGGCCAAGCTTAGTGTTTTCAGCCGAATGAACACAAGGATCTCATATGAAACCTCATGACGAAGCAGCATCTGAACTACTTGCTTCAGTCAATGAATCCAAACCATGACACTCTGCCACTTATAAACTCAGCAGGAATATACAAATATATTCCTTATAAAGCAGAGCCCAAGCGGTGATTACATTTATTTGAAGGTATGTTTAGAAGCTAAACTCAAGGCACTGAAAACAGGCAGAAAGACTTGAAATTGACAGTCTGCATTTGTAGTTCTTTGCTCCCTCAGGCTGTGCATACCTTTCTCTATGTGGCTTTTGGGCTTATGCCCTAAAAAAAAAATCTTGAAGATGCGTCAGTGATTGGATCCTCTGCAGAAAGCAGTGTCCTGGCTGAGTTTCAGGTAGCAGTATTGGAGCAGTTAATATAATTTAAGCGTTGCATTAGCAGAAGGTTACTGCTCAACTCATTTGTTCTGTTTGATGTCAAGCATGCCATGTAATCTTTTCCCTACTTAAAGGGCCAAAAAAAGGCATTTTGTTTTGCTTTGTTACTTTGAATTTCAGTATCGCTGGTAAAGAATTCAAGCTTAGTTTGTGTTCTGTCGTTGGATTGATAATAGAAACTTGCCCAGCTGTGCTTACCTACTCTGTTTAAATTTCTAGAAGGTATTCCTTGCTGAATAAGAATTTGTTTAAAATAATTTACTTTGGAGGCCCAGCTTGATAGATTTCTCTAGCTACATAGTGTATTGAAATAATGAAGAGTCATTCTGAAAGGTGTGGTTTATGAAAATTAAACTCTTGCCTTGCAGCAAATAATAGCTCACTTTATAAAAATAGTTGAAAAATGTCTTTAAGGTAAATTTTCAGGCACTTAAAACCCTCTAGAAAAACCCCCACCATTTCAGCCTGCTGTGTCTGTGGGGACCTTTTCAGTTAAAGTATCTGTTTTGTTTTATTCCCTCATCTCTTCTAAAAAACCCTAAAGCTCTTTGACCTTTGAAAACTTCTTTTGACGTGGTCTGTAATTACATCTGTTGTTTTTGAAAGGTGGCTTTGATGTTTAATCTGGAGACTTCGCCCTGCTATGGTGAATTGGTTTTTATGGAGCGCTACCAAGAGGCGGTACGAGAAATGGCAAGAGTGGAGCACAATATTGAGAATCAAGCATCAGATGGCACTGGAGGCATCAGGAAATCTGGCAGCGGCCGTTCAACACTGCAAGCTATTGGGAACGCAGCAGCAGCTGGTAAGGACTGAATTTTTGAGTTATTCTCATAAAAGGTGAGGGAGAAGTTGAAAACAGGAGAAAGCAATTTGAATATTGTACTGAGTGCAGCAATTTTTCAGAAGAGTAAGTGATTATTTGACTTAAAAGGAGACTGACATTTGCTGTTGACGCCCAATTAGCTTTATCCATTCTGCAGTTACTGGTCCATGAAGCAGGCCACGTATTGAATTATTTTCCTAAAGGATTAGAGAGTAATTATGCATGACAGGATCTGAAATAAATACGCTGTTTAATTCGTGATTGTGTGTTTTGCTGATGCATGTAGGTATGGTATTTTATTCCATCTCGGATGTTACTGATAAATTGCTTGCAACTTCTGGAAGCCTCACCCCTACTCTGCAAGAAAACTTCTGGATCAGCAGCATCCAGCTGGAGCATAGTGATCCTCTGCGCGAAGTCCTCGAGGACCTCAGTCCATCAGCGATGGCAGCATTTGACCTAGCCTGTACTCAGTGCCGTCTTTGGAAGACATGCAAACAGCTTTTGGAAACAGCAGAAAGAAGGTTGTACAACAGCCTCGAAACTCGAGGTAGGCTTTTGACTTCTGTGTTTATCAACATGGGCCTGGGAGCAGCAAATGCCTCTCTATGCTTGTTATTTGTGCTAACACGCGAGGTCTTCATTACATCTCATTTTGTACTTTCATGTTAGTTTATCCTTTTTCCACTCCTAACTTTTTTATTTTGTCCCCCACTGTACAATGACTTTTCCAGGCCACCGACCTGACTTTATTTTACTGCACTCTGAAGGTGTAAAGGGTTTCCCAGCAGTTCTCCAGCAAATAAGTAAAATAATCAACTATTCCTGCACATCACAAGGGCAGTCCAAGCCAGGTAGTATGCTTTGCTGATAAGATTTTCTGTAGAAATGTGCTTAAATCAAATGCTTGCCTTCTGTTGCAATGGAAATTTTAACTTTCATTTTTTTAACTTAATATTTAAACAAAAAAAAGGGGGGGGCGGGATGGACAGCGAACACAACACCCAAGCTCAATTCTGAATAAATTGAAACACTTTGAATTTGGCGGACTAGTTGTATTATAACACAACTTTGTTTCTGTGGTCCTTTTTCTTTGCAAAAAATATTTCTGTCTTTGTTATAGTTGCTGTTTCTTTCTTCCTCTTTGTAGAGGTCTCAGATGAGAAAATAGGGAGTAACTTTCGATGCAGTATTGTAGACCTCCTGCAAGCTTGCTACCCTTCCTTGACTGAAGAAAGTATTACTAATGAAATTGTTTTCTCACAAAATCTGGATCAAATCCTAAAAGCACTGACACATGTTGAACGCTCTGTGGGTGAGTTACTTCAGTGATTGTGAAGACTGACAAATGGATCTGAATATTGGTTTTGGCCTGTCCAGACAGCTAAAATCTAGTAGTGATGCTCTTTGACATATGCATAAATACCTTTTTTTTTTTTTAATGTCATAAATGCAAAGTGTAAAATTTATTTGTAACTCTTCAATTCTGAGCATTTGTTTTCAGAGCTTAAATAATGAACTTTTTAGGGAAGGAAAATGACAATGAGTACAATTGAGGTTGTTATTTGTCCTATTTTTTCTTCAGTCCTAACAAGGAATTGTTTAAATGTATTTTAACCTGACAGCTTATAGCTAATCAGGTGTACCCTTTTTTTTTTTAAACAAAAAGGTGATAAACATAAAACTATTGTAACATAATAATACCTTCCAATTTTCATGGGGCTATCATAAAATATCTCAGACTTTTCTGAAGAAGTCTTCCACAGTTGCCTTTTCTCAGAGCTCTCTTCATTATATAGCACTGGGGTACTATATCTATTTGTATGCTTAATGAGCAAAAGTTAAGGAGATATCTAAGGGCTAGGTTTTATGGAGCACAAGGGCTGGTCAACACTTGTGTTTTAGAATAAATTTGTGTTCATGACACACAACTTGATATATTTTAGGGCTGCCTTCCTACATTTCTCATTTGTCAGAGTCATGATTACCAATTTAGATGCAGCATTGATTTATTCTGCTGTGAAAATTTATCTTCCTTTCAATAAAAGTACAATGCTGAGGCTGAGATCTGTAGCTGCAGAGGAAAATTAGGCTAAGGGTGTGTTCCTCCCCACCACCTCCTTTCTTTCCCTGCTCGCTCTTCCTTTTTGGCACTTGGTACTTACGTCAGTCTTGGATGTATGTTTGTTCTTAAAGCAGACTCTAAAGGCAGCCTGCTTGGGACCTTGGTGGAGCAGGCCTCTCTCAAACCTACGGAGCTGGAGAAGCATCTGGTTTGGAATCAAACACAGCTTCTGCTGAGAACTCTTGGCCAACATGTCCAAACCATGCCAGAGAGCAAAACGCAGACAGACTTTGTGAAGGCCTTCTTTGAATACATCACTACGCTGGCTGCTGTGGTGTTACGAAGCCTGAATGCAGAGCTAGGTAAGGGGATTCTGCTGGACAATCTGAGCCTAGGTGAAGATACTCAGTCTATGTAGTCTGGCCTGATTCTGGAAAGTAATTGTGCAAAAATGGTTCCTTGCCAAATATGCCTACTGCCTGTGCATTGTCAGATCTTTTGATTTCAACTGATTATTGCACTGCTTTTAAAATTTTGTTTCTTGACACTTAGGCTGCCCACAGCTAAGATAAAAATAGCTGATGGCATTAGGAAAGCCAGGACAGAAATGTAGCTACTGACCCAGATTCTGCGCCTTGTTTAGACAAACAACCCCAGACCTCCAAAAATTCTGATCACTACCCTGTAAAGGAAGATTGATTCTTTTTTTTTTTCTTTTTTTTTTTTTTCTGCATCCAGTGGATCAGCATGCTGTGCACTTTTCAGCTGCCTTAGAGGCAACCAGTGCCCTGCTGCTCCACGGGGATACGAGGAGAGTGTGTAGAAGGCTATGCAGGGGTAACCAGGCAGAATTTTTTTCATAGAATCAGCAGATGATGGTGGTCCATGAAAAGAAATGCACCATCAGCACATAAAGCTGTCGGAACAGAACAATTCACTGTGCTAGGAGAAAAAACAGTTTTCTGTATTTTAACGTTGACACTAATTGAGCTGCACTAATGTAAAATACCACAGTGCTGATTTCAGAGAATACCTTCCCAAGAGGATAAGAAAAAAAGGGGCAGACATGCTGGTTCAGCTCAGGTCACTACCATAGCAACCATAGCTTCTGCATGGACATGATTCGGTCTTCACTAACTGCCAAAGCTAAAAAGATGCATAGTATTTAAGGGCTGATTGAGTTTTAAGGAAGTTTTATTATACTTGTATTGACAAAAGGAAAAGGTGAACTTAGGAGAATCTGTTCAGAGTTACGTTCGACATTAACTCAGTAGTGGATACAAAGTCTTTTCAGCAGTCCTGGCCAGGGTTTCACTCCTTTTTGTCAAAGTGGTCATATGCCTGTGGGTTCCCTCTTGCCTTTGCTCACTTTGACTTGAATGGACTAATCTACATCCAGAGGCTCCTCAGAAACCAATACTGCATGTTTTCTGCCTCTCACCACTAATATATATTTTCGTGAAAGTTTAAAGTAGAATCGCTAAACTGTTTGAACCTATATCTTGCTTAAAGGCCAATGACTCTCCACTCTACCCATTTTGTTAATAAGTCCAGTAAAATGTGAGCCAGTGGTGCCAAGTTTGAGAGCCATTGAAAAGTAAAAAATGCCTTGCGATTTAGTCTGGATTTTATCACTCTAATGTCAATGTGGACTTCTGAATTTAGTCAGAGGTCTCAAACTCAGGCTCTTAAAATTTGTGTTCCTAAAATAAGACTTGGCTGATGTATTCAGCTAATGTTTGTTTTATAGTAAAGGTTCTGATTTTTAATTTTTTTTTTAAAGATGTATCTGCAGAAGTGAAATTGGGGAACCCTTTCATACTGTTACAGCAGAGTCCGTCTCAGCTGCTCTCCCAGCTTGTGTTCGAGAGACAGGTTCATCTTGACAGGTTGGTGCTTTTCAGATGATACACTTCTCTAGGTTCTTTTGGTGTTGGAGACTTCAGACCTCAGCCAGGATTAAATTCTTTTCCAGCTACTTAACAGAGGTAGTACAGCCTGCTCTGTCCTTCCAGCTCATTACTCAGTGGTGCAGGGATTGGTGTGCAGAGGGAGGTTGGTCAGTGCCTTCTTTACCAACCTGAATACTTTTATAGGGAAAGCTGTGGCTCTGTTTTTTTAACAAATGCTGTCTGTTGTGAGCAGAGTGTGCATTTATATGGATTTTTTTTTTTTTTTAAACTGAAAGTGTGAAGTTCAGAGAAGTGGACTTGCAGCTTGGCAATGTCATAAAATAAAAGAGACCTGTAGGGCTTCTTAAGAATACAGCTGAGCATGTCTTTTGCCCTGGTCAATAGGTAAACTGGATAATTTAAGGACCTTCCACCACAAATTACTAAATTAGACCAACATGTGGCATGTATGATTTGACAAAGTAGTTCTTAAAGATGACCACTAATGGTGAACCATTTTAGTATGTCACGCTTCGGTAAAAGTCACTGCTTGAGGGGTAAAAGTTCCTTTTCTTTAAAGGAATGGCAGCATAAGCTCTGAATTATCAATGCCACGCTATATACATGTTTTTCATACTGAGTAAACAGAGGATATGTACTCTTCCCCTGTATGTACCTGTGAAGAATATTAGGGCCTTGTCTTCACAAAATACTGGGAAGATTTATGAAAATACATAATTGCAAAGTACCTTTGTATGTGCTAGGTAAGCTGGGTACATTTTCAATTCTGCAGGCTTTCGTCTCTCCTGGCTAAAGAAGAGTTGAACTTGAATGTGCAGCAAGTCATTGTTAACTATTGCTGTGAACCACTGTCCTTGTGCAGTGCAAGGCAGAGCAGCCAGGCAAAGTCTCTGCTGACAGACATCAGCAGCTTAGCACACCAGTGTGCGTACCACTGCCTGCCAGATGTTGAAATACCTGTTGACAACTCTGCAGTGACCCCTGAGGGTATCTCCACTCAGGCCCCATCCTCTGTGAATGACGTGAGCCAGCACACACTCACTGCCTCCTCCCTCGACTTCCTGAAGTCTCAGTCGAAGCTAATGGCCACGGTGGCGTGTCTAAGTGCATCTAATATACAGAAAACTGCCAAATCGAGTTTATCATGGATGGAATTTCGGGGCAAACGGGAGGCGCCCTTAAGTTTGGAACAGATTTCCAGGGAGTGTGAGATGTTACTGAAGGAGTTCCCAATATTGGAGCGATTTCTTCTTGCTATGTTTGAGCCACTTCAGAATCAGCAAGAGGAAGGTAGCGGTTTGGCTACTGTCTTCTCCAGCAAGCCATACATACCTCTGGTTCTCCTAGGATTGCATTCCACCACAGCTGTTAAGGTATTAACGAGAGTCTTTGAACAAGCTCTTGCTGCGAAGGATTGGGACAGAGCTCTGAAGGTCTTAGATCTGTACAGTCAGGATGCGGAAGAGGTGGTCCATGTGAAGGATGCTCTGCTGAGCTGTGCAACTGTTGAAGGTAAGAAGCATTAAGTCAGGCTTTGCCCTGTGTCCTTTTGCCCCACGCCTTTTTGCAATGAACAATATAGCCTGGATCAGAAGGCAGAAACTAAAGCAGTGATCCTTGGGCAAATCCAAAGATGGAAGCAGATCCCTTCCTGTCCTTCATCCTAAATTTGCTTTCTCTCGTGGTGTAGTTTCTTTTGCAAAAGTGCAAATCCTGACCGAGTTCAAGAGAACTGGAAGGCACCTGTGGTGGTATTTTTTATGTGAAGTGCTGAATACATCAGGAGATGTTAACCGTAGTACCGTTAGTGGAACATCTCTTACAGCAGTATTGTTGTCTTAACGGGGATGATGTATCCTGTGAAAGGAGGTGCCTTTAGGACTCTAAAGATAGTAAGTGTCCTGTGCTAACTTTGGTTACTTCCTGAGAATCTGAGGCTTGGGATGAGTCTCACATAGATTCTTCAGCACTGTACTGTTTGTTTTGGTGATGTGACCCAGTGCAGATGAGGATTTTTTTTTTTCCCAAATTGTAGAAGCTGAGTTTCAAACTATTGGTTTGTTTTCTCCACAGATAAGGATGGTTGGGAATACTTGTTCACAGTAAAAAATGCAACATTGAGAAGTAGTCTGGCCCTGCGCTGTCTGGACAAATGGCCCCTCGATGCCTGTTTGGAAATCCTCGCTTACTGCATTTCTGATCTGGGCATAACTGAAGAGCTAAAATCCAGCCTGCAGAGCAAAAAGAAGGAACTACAGGTTTATCAGAAGGTACAAAGTCATTCCTCAAGTAACCACTGAGATGAAATAGGCAGCAGGGAGCAAATGTGCTTGTGCTTTGAAAAAGTTTAGCCCTTGGTTCTTTTTTTGATCATAACAGCTTTTCAAGTCTTTCATCCAAAACAGTTTGTGTGGTTTTGGTGCTGTAGTATCCAACTAACACTCTGCTTCCACCCTTCATAACTTTCCTGCTCTCCTATTAGCATTCAGGACTGTGAACACAATTAGACAAACATTTGTGTGAGGCTGCTTTTTTTGCTAAGTATTTGGTTTTTCATTCTATACAAATGCTAGAGCCTCTGGAAGCTTTCCATGGCAATTCATCACTTTATAAGCTTGAGGGGTGCAGGTGTAGTTAGGCATGGTGTACACTTTGTAGACTCTTACCTTTGAGAAAATTGCGTAGTCCTTTTTGGAGTGAAAGTGCATTACTGTGGTATTCTAACCCCAGCTGGCTACTAAAAACCACACAGCTGCTCCTTCACTCCTCCAGGCTCCCGGTAGGACGGGAAGGAGAATTGGAAAAAAAAACCCTCGTGAGTTAAGAACAGTTTAATAACTAAGCTGAAATATAATAATAACTGTAATGAAATATAATAATAAATAAATAAAACCCAAGAAAAGACAAGTGATGCACAAAGCAATTGCTCACTGCTCGCAGCCAGTCCCTCAGCAGTGGTCTGCCCCCACCAGCCGACTCCCCACAGCTCATATAATGAGCATCGTTCTATGGTATGGAACATCCCTTTGGCTAGTTTGGGTCAGCTCTCCTGGCCATGGTTCACCCCAGCTCCTTGTGCAGAGCATGGGAAACTGAAAAATCCTTAACACAGGATAAGCGCTACTTAGCAACAACAAAAACATCAGTGTGTTGCCAATATTATTCTTCCACTAAATGCAAAACACCAGCTACTAGGAAGAAAATTAATTGTACCCCAGCCAAAACCAGGACAATTACATCATCCCAGAAAAAAGGGCTAGAGATAAGTCCTTTTTGACTTTGTGTGAAGCAGCTCTTGATGTGATCAGCTCAGCTGTCTTCTTAGACTTAACAGTTGTTATATATTAAGCTTTTAAATTTTGTGCTATCCTAATGCTAACTCTTTCAGATTTTGAATGTGCAAAATGAACCGTTGTGGAATGACTGGCAGGATCTGAAAAAAGCCTGCACTGATGACCCCCAGGCTGTCATGAATATCATTCTGAAAGCAAAGGTTAGGCATCATCACGTGAATTTTGTTGAATTAGAATGCATTAAGCTTTAAATAGATAAATTCGTTGAAATAGCAACTTAAAACACTGGTAAGTGGAAGATTACCTTGGAAGGAACAATTCCTTTAATCAGTTCTGTGCAGCAGAAGCAAATGCAGATCTGTGTTTAATGTCACGATTTACGTGTAGTTAATAATCTTTTAAGTTTAATTTATGACTCTTACTATGAGATATACAACCCGGTCTTTTCTCTTTGTGTTTTGAAGACTTTAATAGCATGTCTTGGTAATTACATAAGTACTAATATTGTAGATCTGGTTGGCTTTGAAAGTGCCTCTAAAAAGCCAATTTGCTTTCTGGGAGATGAGAAGGTCAGACTGACAAAACTGTTACCTTCTTCCCCTTGTCAGTGTAGTTACTTTTTGCATGTGGGAGAGGAGTCTGAGCTACAGAATTTTTTCAGAGGGTTATGAGAACTTTGGGAGAAACAGCTGTATTGGAGAGGGTAGAGTTTGTCCTCCTTTTACTTTTCAATTCTTGTTTGTTTTTTTTTTTTTCTTTAGGATTATGAGTTGTGTGAGGAATGGGGACACTTGTATCCTGTCCCAAGAGAAGACTTGATCAACCTTCACCGTGAGCACCTTCTCCACTTACTGGAGATGGGAGACATGGAAAAAGCATTGCAGGTAACAGCTAGACCCTTTCAGCCTTACATCCACAGGCCAGGTAAATTGAGAATTGTTTTCTTTGCCTTCTTCACGTTCATCTTCATGGCCTTTTTGGTTCCTCTCTCAAGAGATGCTATTTGCTTAGGTGTGCTTTCAGAATCCAGGTTCTCCCCTGTTCTGCTTAAGTAAAAATCCAGCTTGGCAATCTGTTTGTTGGACCTAATAGCTTTAATACGGAAATAAGGCCGTATTTGAAAAATCATAATGAAGCATTTCTGTACTGCTTAAGCAGAAGAAACAGAAGCGAAACTAGTAACAGGAACTGAGCAGTGCTTCAGTGCCCGAATCAGTGAAGTGTGAATTGTTCTATTTTTAATAACCATGGGGCTGTTGCTGGTAACAGAGAGAGTAAAATGAAGTGCAGGCTCTTTCAGACATGTAGCTTTGAAAATATTCTGGAAGCAAATTGGAGACTTCTGATCACTAATACCTCTGTCCCATTCCTTGCTTAATTTTTTGCTTACTTTAGTTTATAAAAATATTTTTATTAATAAACGGAGCAAGTGTGCAATGAGTAGTCTACGAATGGATTATGTAAATCATTCTTATGTATGTAAAGCACTGGAACAGGCTGCGCAGGAAAGTGGTGGAGTCCTCATCCCTGGAGGTATGTAAGGGATGTGTAGGTGTGGTGCTTAAGGACATGGTTTAGTGATGACTTGGCAGTGCTCAGTTAATGGCTGGACTTGATGATCTTAAAAGGTCTCTTCCAACCAGAACGATTCTATGATTCTATGTAATATACTTGTGCAAGTTAGTTTGCTTGCTGGACCATTGTAGGGCAATAATCTGTCATGGACAGAGCTACTTTCCAGGAATGTAGTAGGGAATCACTGTATTTTGTTTGGTTTTGTAGCTTTTACAAAGAATTGAAGACCCTGGTATTTGCCTTGCCATCAGTGAACAGTCCCTTGACCAGCATCCGAATTTGGCGGCCTCTCACTTCTTGGCCGATTACCTCACAGCTCACTTCTATGCGAATCTGACAACAGCACGCCGTCATGAAATCCAGGCACTCTATATGGGATCAAAGGTAAGTAAAACACCTGCACTGTGGGATTAATAGCAATGTACAATTATGTAAGTAATTTTGCAATGCATACTTATAAAGTCTGTGGATTTTACAAGAGCATTCTCAGATCAAAGGCTTAAGTCCCAGGATCCAAAGGAAAATTGGAGATGCCTTAAAACTTCTCTTCCCCTTCTCTGTCTTTGTAGCCCCTATATTATGAGGGGGTTGTTTAAACTGTATGGAGTGGAGGAACGCACAGACAAAGAGAGGATGGGGGTGGAATAAAATAAAATGAAATTGTGGTGCTTAACAGGACCGTTGCCATCTTTGTCCCGAGTGAAAAAGAAAGCATCTGCAACTTACTTTGTGTGTCAGTAAGACCTAGGTGTCCTACAATGCCCACCTGTATGGTGTTCTCTGACACTTACATGTCACGTTTCTCCCAAGTGCATTCCAAAGGAAGAGAGTATCACTCCTCCTTTGTATGGCCTTTGCAGAAGTCATACAGGTTCTATGCTCAGCCTGGGAATAGGTGCATTAACAGGTAGATTATCTTGGTCCAATGCATTATATGTAAACAAAATGCAGTGCTTTTGGTAATGTCTATTTTGTTGTAGCACTACAAATACTAGCTTGCTATTATTTATACTTACACTGTACTACTTATACTTACAGTATGTGTCACAACAGTATTTTGCTGGGCTTTCTGTTTCTTTACTTTTCCCTTTTGAAGATCTGATCTGATCTGGGAGGTGTCCATAGTAACTGTCCATTTTTAGGAGAGTTGCTTTAATTTTTTCCTCTCAATGTTTCCTCAAATGATAGAAGGATAACGGTTGTGCTAATATTCTTTTTATAAGCTTATTTTATAAGTGAAAGTGCTCTGCCTTGCTAAAACGTATTTGTCACAGGGTCACAAAATGCTTTCCTCTTTGAAAGCAGGCAGTGTTTTATAGAATGGGAAACTGGAAGCTGAGTAATTTCTGAAAAATCCATTCAGTAATTCTGTAACAGAAGTAGGAATAGGTCTGAGAAGTCCCACCTCCATATATATGTTATTCCATTCTCTGCATAAGCTACTGTGCTACTTTCTTGTCTTTAACCTCACAGAAACACAGACTCTCAGGTGTATAATCTTTAAGGTATTCTTTTTTCATTGTGTCTCAGGTGCTGCTGACTCTGCCTGAGCTGTCCCGTGTCAACTACTTCCACCTCTCCTCCAGGCCGCTGCTCATGCTGGAACAGCTCCTCATGAATATGAAGGTGGACTGGGTAGCTGCTGCTGTGGAGACACTGCACCAACTCTTAGCTGGGCAGGAAATTGGTTTTACTGTAGAAGACATTGACAATTTGCTCTCCAAGTATGCAGAAAAAGCTCTCAACTTCCCTTTTGCATTAAAAGAAAGGAGATCAGGTGACTGTCTGTGAGAATGCTGGTTTTGACTTGGGAAATAAGAGCCACTTTTCCCCCACAATTGTTTTACCAGTCGTGCCACAACATTTTTAGATGTGTGCCTCCAGTCTCCCTCTAGCCCAGAACATGTTCTTAACATCATTGCCTTTCCTGTAAATAGATGTTCTCAAGGACCAACAGCTTCAAAAGTATCTTGGACTTTCCTCTGTTGCTCCCTTTTGGGATCTCTTTTCTTATATGATATTGTTCAACTTATTTTTGTTCCTGTTTAATGCAAAGTCACTGATGACTTAGGCATTTCTAAAACCTGCAGCCAACTGCACCTTCTCCCAAATAGAATGGGGATTTAGTCTTCTATAATCTTTCCTCCTACTAGAGTCCTGTTTCTTTTTATCATATAAAAGGCTTTAAAACTTGTAGTTCTATTTAACATTCTCAGCACGATTCTCCTATCTGATTTGCCGGTCCCTTCTCATCCATGAGATTCTCCTGCATTTGGCTCCCTTGCAGAGTTTTAGAACTGGAACAGCAGAGGGTGCTGCAAATCAAATCCAGTGCTTTGTTTCACTGTGTTCAATTTACGGTCCCTTGCTTTATGCCGGTTTCCAAATGTTGACTTCATTTCATGATTTAAAGATGCGGCTCTTGCTAACATAAAAGCATCAGACTTTCCTGCCAGATGACCTATAACTTTGCAAGTGTACTTCTTCCACTGGTGTGTGAAGCATTTAATATTTGCCACGAGCATCTTGTATCAACTAATTGTTTTCACACCTAATAGTTACTCTCAGCTCTGCTATACCAGTGCCTGTCAGCAGTCCATTGCTTTGATAAGGATCTCCTGTCTCTGTGTCTTAGGTCACTGAATTTTTTCACAGTTTTGTATGACTTGCTGTGGGCTGCTTCTCATGAAAACATATTAGTTTGTAGTTACATAGCTAGTCCTGCTTTGTGCTTATATTCTTACATACTCCTGTGAATAGATTTCTTTAGTCTTCCTAAAAGCAGGTAGATGTATGGCCAGTATTGTTCTCTGATTTTTATTTTTTCTTCCCTTTGTCCTAGATTCTCTGATACGTATCCAAGAAAGTCTCAATCAGGCATTAGAGTGTGAAGCACTGTCTAAATCAGGATCATCAGAACTATCTCCTGTCGGTTTTACTGGTAAGGTTAAGACCCCGGTGCCATTTTCTTTCAACTTGTTCTTATTTGTTTTATCTCCTATGTATGTGTCTCATCACTTAATAGTAACTTCAGTTACTATTAGTAGATCTTTACAGTTGGGTGCTTTGGGCCCAATTAAAAGCAAACATAAAGGGATACAAGGAGTGTGTGGCTTTGTTTGGATTTTTGGTAGGTATCTAAAAAATATCTGACAAATCAGCACAAAGCCTTTCCATTCCAGACCCTTCAGGAAAAATAAAAGTCTGACCAGACCATAGGAAGCAGGACTACATCTGCAGGGGAAAAACCAAACACAACAAAAACCAACACAAAAACCTCTTTGCCACAGCTAGGTTGCTAGTGGGTTAATGGTGCTGCAGGTTAATCTTTCTGTGTCTTGACTTCTGTACTCTCTCTGGGTATGCAGGCAGAGCTTGTCTGGAAGCCCATCGTTGTGGTACTTCTCCCTGTCTTCCTATTCTTTGCTCAGTTACTTTTTTTTTCTTCAGGATCTTAACTTTGGTTTTACAGTAGAAATCTCATTCACCATGTATTTTTTTCATAATTCTTTTGGCCCTTGAATTTTATTTTTTTTTTCTAGGATCCCTCTTGTGACCTGAGAGAAGTAGCACACTTTGTATTGTCTGAAAGGCTCTATTCACAGTCCTCAAACACAAATCAATAGAATAAAAATATTTAAGCCAAACCAACTGAAGAGTATTGGTGGCTTAAAAACAACCACAAATCCTTCTATAGGTTCCATTCAGCATCTAATGCAAGAGATGCACTCTTCAGAAACAATCTATTTTGAGACATGCACAGTCTGTGCTCTCAGGGAATGACTAGCAAAGGATATCCTCAGACCTCCAAGGCTGGTGATTCTCAGCAAGTGATGGGCCTGAGCTAGAGCTGCACAATGATATCCTCATCTATGGTTTAAGATGTCTGAACTGTTCTCTGGTTCTGTATCCTCAACTGAAAACTCTTCTTTCTCTGCCCACATGAAGTGGCAGCAGCATTTTGGACTGGGCTGTGTAGCTCTTCAGTTTTTCCTCATACAGATAAGCTTAATATCTTAATTTTTAAGATTATATCTTATGCTTTTTGGTACCCATGTACTAGGGTATTTTTTTCTTCATTCTGTAACTCTCTGCTTATGATACAGGAACCAATGCTGACAAGTTGTCTTATACTTTCCTACTTGTTACAGTAACGGTCTGTTAATAAAATATGTGCTCTTACTTATCGATATCGAAGTACTATAAGTTTCCTATCTTAAAATTGTAGCTTAAAGCATATATATTCCTTACACAATGCTGTTCTGCCACGCTTGATTGAAAGATTATAGTAGCCGTTTTGTGAGCCAGAAAGATCTTACAGCCTCGGTAAGTCTGTAGTGTTTTCTGATATTCAAGATTCCATTAAACAGCTTAAATCCTATTCCCTGTTTTTCTTGGCCTGGCTATTTTTAAGGTGCCACCATATTGGCAAGTCCCAGAGACAGAAGTCTGCAGCAGAATTTGTTTCCTCAAGAATTTGTGCCTCCTGAGAAGCCACCACCAAAGCAGCAATGGATACCTGATGACACTGAAACGACATGTATGGTTTGCAAAACTGAACGCTTTACTATGGTAAGGAGCAAAAATAAAATACAGACATTCCTAGAACTGTGACCTTAATATGAACACTTGTTCGCAGTCTGTTTCCTAAGAGACACTGGCTACTTTTGTGAGTTTGCATCAGTGTAGGCCTGATAAGGTTGCCAATCCTTTGGTGTTTAACAATTATTTTCCATTTAGTGTAGTGGAGGAGACTGGCAACGGTTAGCTCTTTGCAGAGTCCTGTGAAGTGAAAGAGGAAATCTGGTTATCAGAGAGGAGACAACTATGACATCTCAAAAATATGTAATAATAGCAGTATTCGTATTTCAAAAGGCTGTTCAGTTGACTGTGTTGGCAAGAAATAACATGCTCATCATATAATTCAGATTACCAGTATAGAAAAGGTAGTCTTTGCTGTTGGTTACACTTTCCTAAAACCTGTTGTTACATAGATTACTTGAGAAACTGCATTGGTGCCCTAAGGGAGAAGATTAATTTTGAGCTTTCAGGTGTGGTGGCAGAGTGTTATCTTTTATTGCATAGAAACGGTACTGCTTTCTCAAGGTATTTGTTGCTTTTGAATGTGGAAAGTACTAAAATGGTGTCAGAAAGACAGTCCACAGATTCCAACTTTTTCAAGAGATTATCTAATTATCAGTGTGATCCAAACTGGGGCATGAGCCAAGCCCAAGACTACAGCAAACATGTTTTAAATACCTGCCTCTGGGTTTTAGTTCGGTTTGTTTGGGGTTTTTTTTGCCATGCCCTCTCCAGAAAGGAGTTGGAACAATGACAATCAATCATTGTGTAGTTCTGAAAAGCCTTATCACGCATGGTGTTTCTTCAAATGGAGTAAGTTTACTTGTGAGTGGAGGCAGATACAGGAGAGGACTTTAGTAAATTCTTTCTGTTGCTCCTCTGTGACCTCTTTTGCTCAGTTCAACAGGCGCCATCACTGCCGGCGCTGTGGCAGGCTGGTGTGCAGCTCTTGTTCCACCAAGAAAATGTCAGTAGAAGCTGGCAGAGAAAATCTGTCTCGTGTATGTGATCAATGCTATAGCTACCACAACAGAGAACATCTGCCTGGCTTGATACAAGACACATGCAAGTAAGTCCTTCCATTCTGGTTCTCCTCAATTTTGTGTACGTGGCAGAGTGCATGAATGGAATGAGAGCAGTAAGCATTTAGGTTTATTTGGGTAATAGAATAACATCCGCTTTTTGGCATTGGGCTCTTGGGATTTTCAGGTCTGATAGGTGCGGAGATGTTCCCTATGCCTCAGTTTACTGTTCATATTAGAAAGAACGCTGGAGAACCAGGCAGCTAAGTGTAATTCTTTAAGTATCAATTGTTCATTAAACCAAAGAATTGAATGCTTGGATACAAAACACATTCAGCACAAACTACTGCAGTGCAGCAAAGTTTCTTGCAGTTTACAGACAGGTAAACTAGCTCTGCTGAACATACCAGTGTTTTAATGTTATTACATAATCCCTTGTTCATGACTCCTTGAACCCTTGGGGATTCAAGCAGCTTCCGTGATTAGATAGGCTTTGAACCTACCCTTAATAAAAGGGACAGCTGTGGTGACAGATGTTCATGATATTGTTGCTTTAAGCTGAGAATTGGGCCAAAATTCGTCGTGTGTATGTTAGGCCAGCTGGCAAAAAGTGCAGCTGAAAAGCATGAGCTTTACTCCCTGTGACCCCCTCGAGCCTGCTGATACTGCCATAGCAGATCTGCTGTCAGCAGCTCAGCAGGGTCACAGAGGGTAAGACTTGATCTTTTCAGCTGCGCTTTCAGCTGCATTTCCTCTTCTCCTAGCAAGCCTGCAGATAGCAGCATCCACTCTGGCAGTATCGGCAGGCTTGCTGGGAAAACAGGAATGCTGTGCAGATCTGAGAAGGAACCTCTGATAAAACAAGCATCGCCTCTAGCTAAACAAGTTTGCATCAATGGTTGGTCTCTTCTCTCAAATTAGTAATGATAGGACGAGGGGAAATGGCCTCAAGTTGCGTCAGGGGAGGTTTAGATT